>JAJJMB010017748.1:1261455-1322143 GCA_023531105.1 Papaver atlanticum
TTAACAAAAAAAAAAAAAAAAAAAAAAAAAAAAAAAAAAAAAAAAAATTGTAAGAGGGGGACTTCCCCTCATAATTTATAGCCCATGCGGTGTGTTTTATAAATGGTCCAATTATTCCTTAGTACAACAACAAAAAAGAAAGCTAAAAAAGAAGAAAAAACTACGGGCACATACTAACTCATTTGTTGATTCTTTAAAGCTGGAAAATATTCATTGCAACAGATCTATTATTGGATTTGATTTTATCTTTGCAAATGATTAATTTTTTTATTAAAAACCGTAAATGATTAGATGCATAAATTGACTTTTTATATTGGTGAGAGTTTGTCGTTTAACTAATATAAAATAATTGCAGATTGAATATTAAGGACTAAACAATTAGGATACATAATCAAAATTTAAGGTTATTTATTTACTTAATCTAACACACTATCGTAATCATCTAAATAAAACGCTTAATTCTAGTATGTGAAGAAATATTAGTTAGATAGATTTCGAATTCTACTATACTAACCGCTATGCTCGTACTTCTAAGAGCAAGGGCTATGGAATTGAAAGACTCAATCAAAACGAAATACTTTAAGGAGTTTGATCAAATTTGAGGCTACTATGGGTTAAGGAAAACCCTTTTTTATCCCAAACTCAATTGACCACTCTTCAAGTGAAGGGTGATCAAAAGTTCTCACTATACTGCTAATTGTTATCTGTTTGAAGAATAAGATGTAATACGGCACTTGGTCAGCCTTTTGAGAAGAAAATGAAACATATATGACAGTTGATCATCCATTTGAGCATGTTTTGTTAGTTTGCGGTTCAAGATTATTTTTCCGCCCATCGTAATCTTTATTTTTCTATTGATTTAAATTTCGAACTTTTTCAATGGACGACATATCATATGCCGTATAGTGTCTTATATTCCCTATTCCACGGTGGAAAGGATTCTTTATCACCTCCTCTCTCTTTCATTTTGAAACGGATGGATGGTTAAAACAGTCTATTTCATAGCCCTTGCTCTTACAAAAACAATAGTATATGTGTCTAAGCTAGTGCCCAGTTTAGTACCATTAATCCAACTTTCACAAGTTACTACTTATTAACGAAAATGCTTTATATTCCCAATTTGTTGTCCCCTATAAGGTGTTGCAAAGGTACTGGTCCATGGTTATTTATTCGGGATCCGTCTTAAGTCATCAAGAGTATACCGGTATCGGATAAAAGGTTTAAATGAATATCACTTCATAAGGACAAAAGTGGGGGACATCTAGCCCATCTTGCAACGACTGATCGGACCACCAAATTGACATCCATTTATGTGATTTTTCAAACGAAAACATTAACCATGGACCGATTTGAATGAATATTTTTAAAGGCACTATGAATTTTCGTCAAAGAACAAAACATGTACTATAACTGGCAATATTCACATTCAAATACATCTCATGCTGGCATCGAACATTTAACACTATACACTCTGGTGTACAAGAAAAAATAAAAAACAGAAAGATAATAACAGAATGTTGCCGTAGGAATTAAATTATAAACTTTACTCTCAAGATGGAGAAAAAGTTAATTACTTTTCAATTAAAATGAGAAATTTACTGCTTTACGGCCGTAATTTATAATTAGTTAATCAATTTACTTAAAGTTTCTCTCTTCTCTAGCACCTTCTCAAAACCAAAAAAACCCTCACCACTATTAACGATTACCACTCAGATCTAGTCCATTTTTGGCTAAATCTGAGCATGTTTGTTTTATTCTTCTTATTTTTTTAGATAACTAGTAGTTTAGTTAGGTTTATTTAAGTTTTTGCTTCAACCTCCGTTGTTTTTAGAAGATTTTTATGGTGTTCTTGTGGGTGTTTTGCGCTTTTTGTTCGTGTCTTCTCCTTTATGGAGATTCTCTATGCGCTCTCATGGTGTTCCTTTGTGATTTCAATGGAGATTTTGGGTGGAAGTTCAAGTGTGATGATCTAGATTCAAGACTTTGGGCATATTACTCTCGTATTTTATGAGATGATCTCTTTTTCAAGAAGAAAAAAACCTATCAAAATGATTGTATTATAATCCAAAAACCATTCTTTCAATCTTCAGATTGGTTGGTACTCTTGTTGGTAGTTCGTTACTTCTCTTCACGAATTACTCTTTGTTATACATTTTACTTGTACTTCGATCTTTGATCTTGATGTTTTTGAAGTCCATGTAATTTCCATTTTATCACTAGTGAAAACATATGTGCGATGCACATGCTTGAATTTCATTATTTTAACAACACCAAATTTGATAACAATGAATCTTTTTTCGTAAAATATAAATTTAATATTTTTATTTATACTCGTTACGTAGATAATTCAAACAGCTTTCCAAATATATAAATTTTATGAAAATCGGGTGCGTATCTTGAAAGTTATCAAGTTTTTAATTTTTTGATCTATTTAAAAAACAATGGCATTTTTGTGAATAAATAAATATTGATTTAATGTACGGTTTTACCATTGAATACATATGTATATTAGCAGTTGATATTGAATGTCATATTAGTAATATCAAGGTGACATCAAATTATTTTGTCTATTTGTGACCAACCAAAAAGAAAGCTTCACCAAAAGGGGCCTTTTCTTTATTATAGGAGTAGTAAGATGAATGAAATTTTATGAGATTTATTAGAAGAAGAAAAAAGGAGTTAGGTATAGTCAGACTGGACGGATTGGGGTATACCAAATTTTAAGTGGACTCAGATGTAGGGCTAAGGGGGTGCCAATGAGTGAAGTTATAAAAATACCCTTACCCATTATAATGAAAACTTAACCTAATTTATTTCATCTTCTCATTTCGTTTTCAGTTCATCTTCTACCCTTCCCTCTTCCTCTCTACCATACCGACTAATTGGTCCCCGACCTTTAACGAAAACTCGTCGATTAATTCGTTGTAGTCGTCGATTTGAAAATCCATCGTCGATTAATCTTCAAACATAAAGCCGCGTGTAAATTAAACCTATAGAACACCTAGAAGTGATAACCCTGGAATTGGAATATCTATCCAATACAAACAGAAGAAAAAAACTGTTGACGAAGAAGAAATCCCTGAAACTGATAAAACCGAAGAAATGGCGAGACTGCTGCTGAAACCGAAAAAATGGCGAGACTGAGAAAATAAGTGATTACATAAACTCACTCAAGTACTTAGTATTTTTGTTTGGATGTCAAATTAGGTCATAAAATTCAAACTGTGAAATTACAGTTACAAAGTCGTCAGGGATTCTGCTTGACGACCATATCGACTTTTCATGTTTAGGAATAGTCGTTGTCTTTCTAGATTGAAGATCGTTACGAATTTTCATCTCTGGAAGTGGCGTTTACAGGGTCGTATCGATATTCAACCTAACACCTTGACGACTAGAGATGTTGTATTATCAGTCGTTGGTAGGCTAAGAAAGATACCTACAATTGTATTAAACTGCAAGTGCACAATATCTACTATGTAGGACAGGGAAAATACAGGTCGAACCCACGGAGACTAGGTTGGTGTGAAGTTGAATTTCTAAGTCTAACTAATACTAATTCAAATTAATGGGTTGTCGATACGATGAAATAGTTTGTTTTGTGAAATATTAAAATGTAAAATGCGACAACAAAAGAGAACAATTTAAAATAGTTAATGGGAAGGTACTAGGGAAGTTGAATCTGCCACCTTGACCACACTAGAATTCAACCACTTAAATTGTTCTTTTCCCTTATAATGGATCATCGATAAAGATACAAGTCTTTCACCTTTCCAAAGGGGACTCAAAGATGGATAGTTCAATATCAACCAAAGCATTAGTGCCTAGTATTAGATGTCTTCTCACAGCACATCTAATCACAGAATAAAGATATCAATTAAATACGAGTTGATGGGCAATATACAAGTGTTCTAACAACCTAGGATACATGATATACTAGGTGAAAGACATATATTGCAGCTCAAAAATTAAACATCTCCTAACTCAGTAAAGCACAACAAGAACAAAATCAGTCATGAATATCTAGTATTAGTCTAAGGGTTTCATCTCAACCCTAGCTTAAGAAATTAGAACATACTGGAAACAGGAGATGAGATTCAATTATAGATAAACACATTGATGCAACAAAAACCCAATTGATTTGTTTTTCAACTGATCTCTTTTAGAACCCTAAGAACAAAGGAAAGCTAATTAGAGTACTTTCCCTCTCTCACTTCCTACCCAATTACACCAACAATATCCCCCTTTTATACAATTTTCCCTCAACAAAATACAATATAAAATTTAGGGATTTCATGTTCTCGAGACTCACCACTGCATCAGACTTCAAAATACAAATTCATTTCACAGCGTCTTCTGATTTATCTACATGCCTCTTCAAATCATGCTTCTAACGGTAACTTGATGTGAAATGGTACTAAATGGAGAGAAAGCTAGAGAAATAGGGTAGAGAGGGATGTGGTTACAGAGATATTGGGTTGTTTTTGGTTTCAATTGACAGAGAAGGTAGCGTCGGTGATGGAAGAGAAAAAATAATTTTTTTTTTCTGATTTCCCAATGTGAAAAGTGAAATGGAAGATGGGTTAAGGGTCCAATTGGGTATGCAACACCAGCACCTAACTTGGGTGTTTAAGGGTGTCATATTATGACGTGCATGATCTTTGGCCCACGTAAATAATTCAAGCTTTCTTACAATTCTTTTCCACTACTTGTTTCGTCAATTCCGAATCTCACTAAATAACATGACTTTATTCTCTCTTTTCTTATCCAATTGATGCAATATTTCCAGTCCTGCAGTGTCCACAACCATCACACCCTCCAAAAATACAAACAAACCAAAGTAAGCAAATTGGCTCATAGACGAGTAAACACATGATTTGGTATAAAGATGTAAAATTATTGCACTTAAGACATGGTAAATGCCCAGGAAATGATACTAAATTATGCAATATTAGGCATCTATCACACCCCCAAACCTGAATTTTACTCGTCCTCGAGTATAATAAAAAACTAAGAAAAATCCTACCTACACTACTGTCGTTGGTCTCGCAATTGCATTTAGCGAATGCAATAAGCCTTTTAAACCACTAAGTGTCCCTAGTGGACGAGTTTAGTCTCATGAGGGTTTGCTTAGAACATACCCACAAAGTTCTAGGACAAAATTTAAGCTCAAATTCCATGAAATGTGACACATGTATCTCATTTTTTATTCTCAACAATTGAATATGACAATTTAGCTTTCAAAGGCACAAGTTCAAAGTAGCATGTTAAGTGCATATTTTGCATATATTTAGTGTCGAATCCATGCTAGTAATTGCTTATATTCTTGCGAATTATTGTATATTAAGTTTGTTTTTCTCTATTTATGTTTTATTAGGTGAATCATCCAAAAGAACCGAATTGGCACTTAATTGTGCAAAGAAAGAAGTTGGCTACAAGTGGAGAAGGACCAAAGACCAAGCGGAGCTCGTTCGAATCTAGGATTCCTTGATATCATCTCGAAGAGGACGAAAACACAAAGCTAATGACGAAAGAATGGAGTCAATTCGACATCGTATGAAGAATCTATAAGCATTTGAAGCGAGCCGAAGTTGTCGAAAAGTATAAAAGCACGGAATTTATAAAGGCACCCGCCTGAATTACTCAAGGAAGCCACGGTATAGGAATTGAATAGTCAGTCCTCCAAGACTGATAGTTGAAATGGAATATTAAAGGCGTCAGGTTCAACTACTCAGGGCACTTCATCTTCACTTTGTTTACACGGGAAAATGTCGACGGTGATTGATGGAAAAGATACAAATATGTGGTGGTTGTTGGTTATGGAACTGAGCTGTAGTAGCTCAATGATCATGTTGTTGCCACAGAACTCAAGGGTTGTAAGGAGGTGAACTTGATGGAGTTATCGAATGAAGCTGTGAATTGAGACCGGTGATGGTGAAGAGAGAAGATGGAGACTGATAATGATGAAGTTTGGTCGTGACAAAAGTCCAAGGAATGGGGGACTTAGAAGTATGGATACATTGGATAGTCTGAGATCGAGTTTACAAAGCAAAGTAGGGACGCTGTGATCATTGGTGATGATGCCCGGTGGTGAAGCTGAGAAGAGTTGGTTGTGATCGTTATTGATCGGGACTGCTGCTGATCAGCTGATGTTGTTGTTATATCGGGATGATGAAGATGGAGTTGTGTACAGAGAGGATTTGCCGGAGAATATGAAGGCAGTGGTGCTGTTGATGGTTGATGAAAGCTCGAGCAAAGGAATCAGTTGAGACTCACTGGAGCTGGTGTTGCGCTTAAACCTTGCGGAAGCGATTTGCACAGCTACACAATAGTACTAAATATTGCAAAGAACACAAACTAGAGAAGAAAAAAGAAACAAGAATTTAACGAGGTTGAATCCTCGGGAAAAAGAGATTTTATATATTATTGTTTAGGAGAAAACATATAAACCCTAGAGAGAAAGAAAAAATTTTGGTGTTTTTTTTAGGTTCTCTACTATCCTATTTATATACACATAGCTAGGGAATATTACTGAACCTCCAAGAATATGGTTCCTAGACTTTTTGGAATAAGTAAACATATAAGAGTTATCATAACTCTTTGGTGACCGACTGATTTTGGTTATCCAAAAATCATCTCCACCGACCTAACTTCTGGGATATAGTTAACACCGTGTTTTGGAGTTCAACACGGTTTTGAACTCTCACAAAACCCGTGTCCTACAATCCCGCCACCGTCCAACAATTCTCCACCTTGGATCATGCATTTATGCATGAGACGATCAATTACAAAACCATCTTCATCTTCCAACGTCGATTGCGCCATAGGCTGCCTACGTATCCTCTGCAAGGAATCAAACCGATCGTAGTTCATTTAATGGCCTTACTAGAAGGCCTCCACCAGGTTCCTAAGAACCTCTACCCCAAAGGGTCTCACCAAACTGGAAGAATGTGGATCAATTTCGAGCAATGACGAAACTTGACCCCAGATACTACTTTCGTTAACATATCAGCTGGATTGTCTTTGGTGTCAATCTTCACAAGTAGAATGTCTTCTTCTTCCATAATTTCTCTAACAAAGTGAAATCTAACATCTATATGTTTGGTTATGGCATGATGAACTTGATTCTTAGCCAAGTAAATTGTATTAAGACTATCACAATGCACAGGCAGTTGTTCCTGCACAACCCCCAAGTCATCAAGTAAACCCTGTAACCATATAGCCTCCTTAAATGCCTCTGTCACTGTCATATACTCCGCTTTAGTAGTTGAGAGAGCCACATTAGACTGCAAAATCGATCTCCAACTAACAGGTGCTCCAGCCAAGGTAAATACATACCTTGTAGTTGAATGCCTCTTGTCCAAATCACCAGCATAGTCAGAATCTATATAACCAACACATAGCTGATTGTTCCCATTTTCCTTCACAAACTCTAAGCCAACATTAATGGTACCATAAAGATGCCTCAAAATCCATTTCACAGCTTGCCAATGTCCTTTACCAGGATTATGCATATAATGACTGATCATACTTACTGCATGTGAAATATCTGGCCTCGTACATACCATCGCATACATCAAGCTACCAACAACACTAGCATATGGGACTTGGGCCATATACTCACGCTCTTCTTCAGTAGTAAGAGACATATCAGAACTCAACTTAAAATGAGGACCAAGGGGAATACTTACAAATTTAGTTCCTTCGCAGATACCAAATTTCTGTAACACTTTCTTCAAGTATGCCTTTTGAGACAAACAAACTTTACCCTTCTCTCTGTCACGTTGAATCTCCATGCCAAGAATCTTCTTAGCTTCTCCCAGATCTTTCATCTCAAACTCAGTTGACAATTTGTGCTTCAAATTATCAATCTCTTTCTTGTTATTCGATGTTATCAGCATATCATCGACATACAAGAGCAAATATATGAAAGACCCATCACGTAGCTTCTTGAAGTATACACAATGGTCATAGTGACTTCTTGTGTATGTCTAGCCAATTATAAACTGATCAAATCGCTTGTACCACTGTCTTGAAGACTGCTTCAGCCCATACAACGATTTTTTCAGCTTGCATACACAATCTTCTTTTCCAGCAACTTTGAACCCACTCGGCTGAGTCATGTAGATCTCCTCTTCTAGATCACCATGTAAGAACGCCGTCTTGACATCTAGTTGAACTAGGCCTAAATCATATTGTGCTACCAAGGCCAACAAAATTCGGATTGATGAGTGTTTCACAACTGGAGAGAACACCTCATTGTAGTCAATCCCTTCCTTTTGGGCATAACCTTTCGCAACTAACCTTTCCTTGTAGCGTACTTGATTCACCTGAGATCCTTCTTTCTTAGCATATACCCATTTGCACCCGATGGCTTTCTTACCATTTGGAAGCTTCGTAAGAACTAAGGCTGCACATGGTCCGGTACATCCAAGTTTTCTTATGGAACCGGTCCTTGTACTTGGTGTTGACCGGTACCTCATTTTGAGGACTGGTACCTGTACTTGTACCTGGAGTTGTACCTGTACCTCCGGTACAAGTTTTTTACCTGAAAAACATTACAAAATACTAAAACAACATTTCCATAAGTTCAATGTTCAACATTACAAAATAAGTTCAGTTTGTTACATACTTAAGTTCAACATTTCCATAACTTCAACATTACAAAATACTAAAAAGTAAAAACAACATTTCCATAACCATAACCATAAGTTTGTCTACGACAAGAAATGAAATGCAATCATCTTGCAAACAAAAAAGGATGGCTGCATTGCCTGCACTTGCAATCCTAGGCCACAAATATGCACATTCCTTCCCAATCCTAGCACAACCTGTTACCTGTGTATTACAAGTTTACAACCACAAACAGCAAGCAAATACATAAGTTATTTAACCTTCAGCAAGCAAGTACATTGTAGTCCAGTACATAGTTCGGTACATTCATTTATCATTTAAGGACATAGTATCACATTAATGGCAGTGTAGTGCTTCATTTAGATGTTCATAGACAATGCCATATATCATACATTATGTCTCAGTAAAACATTAAAGGAACAAAAGTTAAAAGAATGCTACCAACCTTCTATTTCTCCCTTTGTTGGGATTTCTTGGACATCTATTCAAATGCTTTCGTAATCCATAAGTGCCATTTACGTCATTGTGAGCAGCATATGTTCTGTGGCAATGATGACATTCAGCTTGAGTTTCATTTATCCTGGTCATTTCCAACCAAACTTCAGATCTCACTTTGCCATGCTTCTTCTTGCTATCACCATCACCAACTTCAACTGCTTTAGCTGTATTTGTTGGAGTTGCAGTTTCAACTTCGTTTGTGTGAGATGCAGCTTGAGAACATGATCCAACTTATGTTTGTTGAGTTGTACTTGTAGTTGGAGTTGCATTTGATGTGTACATTTGATGTACTTGTTGAGTTGCACAATGTTAGACTGTTAGTTATAACTTATAAGCAACACAACATGATGTTCAACAGTCAACACTAATTGCATCATAGAAGAGTAAAGACTACATTATGTAGATTATAGATAGAATCCTAGAACTACAGAACCCATTAGATGATCTTAACTTCTTATTAAGATTATTAAAACCCTAACCATGAAAACAGTAGAAATTGACAAAATTAGACAAAATTAAACATATCCCATTAGATAAAATAGAACCCATTAGATAGATTGAATGTATCAAAGCTTCAATCTGTACCCAAGTAAAAACCCTAAATCAATCTACAATCAAACCCAAAATCAATCTCAAACATATATTGAATCTCTTAATACAAACAGAACAAGATTCAAACAAACGATTACGAGAAAGTAAAAAGTATAATCAATCTCAAATCAAACGATTCAAACCCTAAATCAATCCATGAGAGTTATAAAGATTCAAACAAATCGAACAAGAAGATGAAGAATAGTTACCTGACTCAGTCGGATATGGTGAAGAAGAAGAAGAAGTGAACAGATCGAACTTAGACTTAGAGATGGTGATACTCTGATAGAGAGAACAGAGAAGAGAGTAGGCTGCTGCTGCTCTTCAGAGAGAGAAAAAATGATGAATGAACTGATTCTCTCGATAGTTTATACCTAGTATGGATGGCTGCAATTAAAATCTGATCTTGATCTCAACGGCTGGTATTAACCGTTTATTATGGCCCGGTACAATCCAGTACCACCCAAAGAACCGTTCCCTGTACCTAGTCCTATCTAGGTTCTCAAATTAAGTACCGATCCCTGTACCGCCTACACCGGTTCCGGTCCGGTTTTTCCGTTTCCAGTCCAGTACAGGTATTCTTGATCGGTTCTTGTGCAGCCTTAGTAAGAACCCATGTGCCATTCTTGTAAAGAGACTCCATCTCATCCTGCATAACAACTTCCCATTTTTGACGCTCTACACTGTGTATAGCTTCAAAATAGGTATTAGGAATGCCTTCTTCAAAAACTGGTAATGCATAAGCTACAAAATCATCCATCCAACCAGGTTTCTTGGTTTGTCTTCTTTGGTTTGCTGGTTGCTATGGTCTCAGTGACCGTAGCTCATGTATCTTCTACCTCTTCTTGTTCCTCTTCGTTAACATCGTCACTATAATTTGGAACTTCAGTAGTTACCTCCCTTGTAGACGCCATGTCTTCGGAAGTAGGAGTAACAGATACAGACTTAGATGGAATTAGTGGAGTTGCATCAATCTCCACCTGCTGCAAAGGCTCACTGGTACTGGTAGTGTTCTCCACCTGCTGAAAACCCCAAGACTTCACCATAGACGCTTCATCAAATGTAACGTCTTTACTCAAGACTATCTTCTTCTCTAATGGATTCCATAATTCGAACCCTTTAACTCCTTTCTTCACACCCATAAAGATCCCTTTAACAGCACAACTATCATGCTTGTTTTCACTAACATGATACCAAGCAGGGCAACCAAAGATATGAATTGAGTTATAGTGATAAGCTGGTTTACCATACCACTTCTCCATCGAAGTTTTACCTTCTAACGCTACTGATGGCAACCTATTAATGAGGAAGCACGCATATGTAACTACCTCAGCCCAAAACGCTTTACCTAATCCAGCATTAGATAACATACATCGTACCTTCTCCAGTAAAGTACGATTCATGCGTTCAGCTACCCCATTTTGTTGCGGTGTCTTCTTAACTGTGAAATGCCTTTGTATTTTCTCATCCTGACATACTTGCAAGAATTGATCACTTTTGTACTCTCCACCATTGTCCGAACGTAGTACCTTGATCTTTCTGCCAGTTTGAGTCTCAGTTGCCTTTTTCCACCTCACAAAGACTTCTAGGACTTCATCTTTATGCCTCATGGTGTACACCCATATGCGCCTAGAATAGTTATCAATAAAAGACACGGACCAATGTTTCCCTCCCAATGATGCATTCTTGGAGGGACCCCAAAAATCTGAGTGAACATAATCAAGAACTCCACTAGTGTTGTGGATTGTTGTGCCAAAGCTTGTTCTTTTCTTCTTTCCTTTCACACAATGTTCACAAAACTCTAATTTGTAGACAATATCACCTTTCAATAAATCTTGTCGAATTAAAGAATGTAACGACTTATCACCTGGATGTGCAAGCCGCATATGCCATAACTTCGTGGTCTTCATAGCTGCAGTCTCGATGTGTTCTGAAATAGACACATCTCCCGTTACTGTACTCCCAGTTAAGTAGTACAAGTTATGATGCCATGTGCCCTTCATGATTACCAACGATCCATAGATTACCTTTAGAACTCCATTCTATGCTACTAGCTTGTAGCCCTTAGCTTCCAAAGTTCCAAGCGAAATCAGATTCTTCTTCACAACAGGTACGAACCTTACTTCCTTCAGCTCCCGAACCATACTATCATGCATCTTGATTCGAACACTACCAATCCTGATCACCCTGCAGGTATGATTATTCCACATACGCACTTCTCCATCAAACTCCTCGAAGCTTGAGAACCAGTCCCGATGAGGACATATATGATAAGTAGCACCAGAATCTAGTACCCACGTACCGTCAGTTACGATACAAGTTGATGGTATCACAGTCAGCGAGAAATCTGAAGCTTCATCTGAATCTTCACTTGCCTTAGCAATGTTCACCTCGGTCTTGTTGTTATCTCTTTCTCTATCTTTACGCTTGGTACAATCCTTAGCCCAATGACCAAGGTTATGACACCACGCACATTCATTCTTCTGCAGATGCGCTCTTGACTTTGAACGCCCTTTAACTTTGCCACGATCACCAGTCTTCTTTTTCATGTCTGTTGAACGACCTCTTACAAGAAGCAAATCATTGTTAGTTTCACTTGACAGATCTTCATGGTCCATCTTCCTGAACTCCTCACTACGTAATGCTGTAGTGACCTTAGCGTATGTCATCTTATCCTTGTCGTGCATTAAATCCTTAATCACGGGTTCATATCTTTCAGGAAGAGAGTTTATCAGACACAGAGCTTGTTCCTCATCCTCAATTGTTTCATCGTAGTTAACCAACTCAGCAAGAAGTTTATTATATGAATCTAGGTGCTCAGTTAGAGAGGCACCCTTCTTCATATTATAGCGATACAAATTCCTCTTAAGATGTATCCTATTTGCCATGTTCTTCACAAGATATTCTTTCTCTAGCTTTTCCCAGAGATCCTTAACTGAAGTCTCGTGCTGATAATTAACTCTTACTGTTGTTGCTAAACACCCACGAAGCGAACCAAGACATAATTTATTCATCTTGTTCCACTGCTTGTCAGTCATCCCTGCAGGCCGACCTTCTAGAGCTTCATCTAGGTCAAGATGAACAAGAGCATCCATTACGTCTATTCTCCATAAACCAAAGTTATTGGTTCCGGTGAACTTTTCAACCTTCAGTTGTGATCTATGAGAATGCAATATTTCTTCTTTTGTTTCTTTATCTTTACTTGTGGACTCCGAATGTTCTACTATCGGATCAACTGTTTTTTTTCGGATCAACTGGTTTTTCCGGTTCAACCATTGTTCACAAACAACCAAATATAGATAAAAAACTAAACTTTGATGAGATCAAAATTACCTCAAATAACTTCAGAAAAAATATCCCCGCTGCAATATTACGAAGACCCAAAATTCCAAGAACTTAACCCGAGCTCTTGATTCCAATTGTTGCGCTAAAACCCCGCGGAAGCGATTTGCACAGCTACACAATAGTACTCTAAATATTGCAAAGAACACAAACTAGAGAAGAAAAAAGAGACAAGAATTTAACGAGGTTGAATCCTCGGGAAAAAGAGATTTTATATATTATCATTTAGGAGAAAACATATAAACCCTAAAGAGAAAGAAGAATTTTGGTGTGTTTTTTTTAGGTTCTCTACTAGCCTATTTATATACACATAGCTAGGGAATATTACTTAACCTCCAAGAATAGGGTTCCTAGACTTTTTGGAATAAGTAAACATATAAGAGTTATCTTAACTCTTGGGTGACCAACTGATTTTGGTTATCCCAACATCATCTCCACCGACCTAACTTCTGGGATATAGTTAACACCGTGTTTTGGAGTTCAACACGGTTTTGAACTCTCACAAAATACGTGTCCTATAATCCCTCTACCGTCTAATAGCTGGCAGCAATGGCGCTATAAGTATTAATGGTGTTTGGTTTCGATGGATGCGACAATGAGTGTATAGCTATGGTTAACGGAATGGAAGAGAGGGTTGTTGGTTGCTGTTAATGGAGGCTATGATAAAGAAGATGAAACATAGGTGTTCTCTGTCGATGGAGTTTATGGAGGAGGAGTCTGTGTATTGCAGAGCTTGAAAATGATTTATGGTGGTGATGTTACCATGGGAAGATGGCAGAGATAATCATGGCAGTTGCTACTGCTAGTACCGGTGACAAGTTCGAGATGAAACCAAAGAAGAACAGAACTGGGTGATTATTGGCAGTTGATAATGAAGGAGAAGAATGATCGGTGGTTGATGGAGAAGGTTTGAATGGGTTTTTGAATAAGTCAGGGACGATACAGAGAAGTGAGATGTACTTGAGAAAGCCGGAGAAAAATAAGGGATAGAGAAAAAAACTCAGATGAAAAATATTTTCACGATTACCAGACTTCCCGTGAGATGAATGGCCGGCAAACTAAAAACTCGGGGACTTTTAGTTTTCGCGGAGGGAGAAGTGGTCTTTGGAGTTCCTCGAGAAAATAAAAATCCCGGGACTTTAAAATTTCACGGAGATACTAATGTCAGTGATTCTGGCGGAGTAAAAAGAAAATCCATGGAAAAAAATAAATCACGGCTAGGTGAGTGTCCGGGAAAGAGAAGATAGACTGTCAGTCATCTAAGACTGACAGTGTAATAATGTTAATGGGCTGGGCATTTAAAAACCTACGCCAGTCCATTTGAGCTTGTTTTGAGAATTCAGTCTCATGGCCAGATTTTGGACTCGACCTACTTCATGTTTTTGGCAAGTTGGCATATTTTTTCGACCGAGATTCTAGCACGGGCGTGTCTACTATTTGGATACCTATAAAAGAGATATTTCTATCATACATCTTTTTTAATCTTGAATCAAGCCTTTGAAGAGAAGAAAAGCTAGGGTTTTGGAGCGATTTCATCACCGTAACTATTTCTTTTCCATTTTATCATATGTATCTCATGGGTTTCATTAATCCCATGAGTAGCTAAACTTCTTAGTGATTGAAGATGAATTCTAAGTTCTAGACATGATTTGAGTTATTATTTAAATATATTTTGAAGTTCTTCACATGATTATTGATTGTTTATACTAATTAGAATATTTATGATTGATTGATATATTGTTTAGGTGGCCAACTGAATTAATTTATTGATTCACTCAAATGCTAGTATTGAGTTAGGAGATAAGTAATAGTCGAATAATTCATACAAAAGTAGAAAACACAAGACCTTGCAGAGGGATTATGTATAGCAATTGTGTGTATAAACTACACTAGAAAGTGGACCTTGAGCTAAAAGTCTAACTATTAGGATCAATCTATAATTCACAAAAGATAAAGCATTCGAATAAATTACACCTTGAGTGAGCTACTACTAGGTGGTTTAGACGAATAGAATATGGTATTGGAGAGCTTCCGTATTCCGTGATTTAAGGAATTTAGGGGATAGCACTGAGCTAGCTATTATCCCACGGTTGGTAATAATATGTGATTAATTGTATTAATGGATGAATATAATAACTTGATGACGTTTTAGTAACGAAGAAGGATCCCCTGGTCATATTTCTCTCTATTGCTTGCAATCTAAATTACTTTTGATTGCTTTATCATTTATTAAGCTTTAAAATCTTTAAAAAAATTCCCCATTGTGACATTTTGACAACTAAATCTCTCTGCTCTTTGTGGGAACAAACTTGACTTCCATTATATTATTTATTAATTGAGTGGATTTAAGATCACTAATTTGATTGCACCTACGACACGCATCAAATTTTGACGCCGCTGCCGGGGAGCAGTCGGTAGCTTTAGTTGTTTCTTCTAGTTTTATTTTTATTTTTAGTTTTTGATTTTTGTTTTCTATATTTTTGGTTTCAGGTACTTTATCTCTTGCACCAAAATAGTGGGATTACCCAAGGTGCGGAATTCGAACTCGCAAGGGAACAGTGTTACAAGTACATCAACAGTCGCAATAAGAACCCTCTACAGAAGAGATGGTTAATACAGACGACGAGAGAGATCCTCCACCTCCGGACAGGAAGTTAGGAGAGTTGACATCCCCATGCTTAGATTCGCAACCACTATGCATTACAATCACTAACCCAGTGGAGCTGAAGTCGAATCTACTTCATCATCTACCAAAATTCAAGGGACATCTAGGTGAAAATCCAAATCGACACCTTCAACAGTTCCAGAACACGATGACAAGTCTGAGGCATGCAACCACAGACAGAGATACAGCTATGCTACAAGCCTTTCCATTCTCATTAACAGACTTAGCAGAAGAATGGTTGTATTACCTTCCTTCAGGGAGTGTTACAACATGGAATGAGATGAAAAACTATTTTTAGAGAAGTATTTTCCTGCTTCCAAAGCGACATTCGTTCGTAAGGAGATTAATGACATTCTACAGATGTCTGGGGAGTCTCTATATGAATACTGGGAGAGGTATAAGAGGTTGGTGGCAAGCTGCCCACACCATAATATACCCTCAACACTCATCATTCAGTATTTCTACGAAGGATTACTTCCAGAATAGAGGAATTTGATTGATGCAGCTGTCGGTGGTTCACTTACTGAAAAGACAATCTCACAGGTAACCAGTTTGATTGAGAGTATGGCTGCCAACTTTGTCTTTTCAGTCTATCAATAAGAACCGTTATGATGCGGATCCATCGCTTTCTGCCTGTAATGCTAAACAATTCTACACCACAAACAACTCTAATGTCAGAAGAGTTAGCGAGATAAGAGATTCTGCACAGTCATAGCAACGGATGAACAACATAGAGAAGGTAATACAACAAATGGCAGCAGTGATTATTCCTACTTATGAAGAAGAGTCTGAGAAGGTGAATATTGTGTTCCCTAATCAAAGGCCAATGTATGATCCCTACTCTAATACTTATAATCCAGGTTGGAAAGATCACCCAAATTTCAGCTATGCAAATCAGCAAGTCGCGGCTCCAAATCCTTATGGGAGACAAAGTGGTTTTCAATAATCACAATTCCAACCACAACCACATCCTCAACCTTAACAACAAAGTCAAAGCTCAAGTCTAGAGGAGATGATGAAAATGATGATGCAAAAGCAAGATGAAAACTCTCAGCGTCAAGATGCAATTCTGCAGAAACATGATATGGCTATAAAAAACTTGCAAAAATAAATGGAATAGCTGACTACAGACATGAATCAACTAAAAGCACAGACTTCGACAAAGTTTCCATCACAAACCTTTGTGAATCAAAGAGAAAATGTTAATGCAGTGCTTTTGAGGAGTGGGAAGCAAACACTAGAGCCAAAACAAAAAGAAAAGGTTAGTCACAACTTGGAAGAGGAAGTAGAGGTGGAAAACGTTCCTAAGGAAAAGCCAACCTCAACCAGCCAACCTAAGGACACGGTTCCTAATTTTACCACACCACCTCCTTTTCCTAGTCGTTTTGTGAAGTCTAAGAAGCAAATTTAAGATAATGAGATTCTGGATATTTTCCGCAAGCTGCAAATCAACATCCCATTTATTGAAACCATCAGATTAGTACCCATGTATGCCAAGGTTCTGAGGGATTTGTGTACAAATAAGGAGAGGTTGATTCCTAATGAAATCACTCAGGTAGGAAAAAATGCTTCTGCTATGTTACTTAAGAAGATGCCTGCAAAGTGTAAAGATCCTGGGGTTTCCACCATGCCAATTACTATTGGTACCAAGAGGTTTGAGCGTGCTTTACTTGATTTGGGAGCTTCCATCAGCGTGATGTCAGCCGATATTTATGATTCTTTGAATCTCGGGCTATTAAAGGAGACAGGGATTATCATTCAATTAGCAAACAAGTCTAATATATATCCAAAAGGACTGGTAGAAGATGTGTTAGTTCAAGTGAATGAGTTAATATTTCTGGTTGACTTTTATGTTGTGGATATGCAGGATAGAGAAAATTGTTCGTTTACTTCGTTACTTCTTGGTAGACCGTTTATGAAAACTGCAAAGATGAAGATTGATATCGATAGTGGGACACTTACTATGGAGTTTGATAAAGAAATTATACGCTTTAATATTTTTGAAGCAATGCGGTATCCGAGTGATATCCACTTTATTTTCTCTATTGATGTTGTTGATTCGTTAGATCATAAGGTGTTTCATGATCGTGGGAGTAAGTTAGGCGCCCATGATTTACTACTTTTGGACGTGGACTTGGGTGATGAATTGGTGGAAAATTGTTGTGTTTTTGCGGCACAACAAAAAGTTCAATTTGATACTTCTACTTGTTTGCCTTTGCCTATTACTAATGAAATTGCTTTATATTTTGTTTTGCAGGCACTAAGATTAGAACCTAATCCTCCTTACCACTTAAAGTATCATTACTTGGGTGATGGGGAAAAGCACAAGGAATTATGGGAGGTCTAACGCGGCAAAGTGGATATAGGCTCCCTTGAGTTTCGAGATTTACTCCCTCCGGAGGAGTAGTAAGGAGAATGCCAAGTCGGGCTGACGACTTTAAACCAAGCGCTAAATGGGAGGCAACCCATAGGTTTTGTATCTTAATCCCTTTTATTTTTAATTCTTATGTTTTTTTTATCCTATTTGCATCCTCATGTTTAATTTCATTGAGTCCATAATCTATTTTAGAAGAAAATTATGATGAATACCTTTTCGTCATAAAAATTCAGAGACCATAATTGTCAGACCGTTTATCGAAACATTGTACCCTTTTAACACTTTGTAGAAAAGACGTAGGCGAACAACTTTTGTGAAATGGTGTTTTTCCGAATTCCTTACCAATTTGTACAGTTTTTGCGTTTTATCTGATGTTACGTCAGAATTTAGAATTTTCGGTTTTACACATTGAGGACAATGTGAAGTTTAAGTGTGGGGAAGTATTTTGCATATAGATTTTTCACCTTTTTTGTAAATATTTGCATGAAACCTCCAACTTGTAGAGATTTTCGAGTCACTAGCATACTTCTAGGCATGTGTTTACATAAGGAATTGTCACCGAAATAATGGAACTTAGAAGTGCTAGAGAATACTACACATTAGGTGTTATTAATCTTTGCGAGAAGTCATTTACTGTTTGTGGCTCAACTTAACCATGCCGGTGGAGAATTAGGTGCAGGGGAAATTGCATTATTAGAGTTGCTTATCAATCATTGGTGGAGACTACCTATTTTCACATCAACAGAGGCACCAGAACTTAAATTCTTTGTAGCTGATTAAAAAGTTTTTTTTTGAGTGTGTGTCACCGTACGTTAATTCCGGGTAGAATGGTGAGCTACCCAACTTCACACCATTTTTCAGCACTATTTTTGATCTCTTGAGTGCTAATTTTGTCAATCATGAGGGTAACGTCTATAGATGAAAACCACCTTCTTGTAGTTTGATTTGCAGTTAGCACCATTCTCTCTCTCTCTCCCTCGCCAACAACAGGTCCATACAAACACCATCATCATCAACAAGTGGAAGGACGTCAAAATCTACAAGAAAAGTTGAATACGTTTGAGGTTTACAAGCAACAATACGAGTAAGAGCAAAATTTTATATCCAAGTAAAGCAACATATAATGAGCATATTTTACATACATGTTGACGACTTACAAATAATGAGCGGAATTTTATATCCAAGTTGAAGACTAAGTACAAGAGCGAAGATTTCAAAAGATCAGAGTTATTGAAGTTTACGATACGAAGACAATACAAGTTGTGAAGATCAAAGTGGTAAAGTCCTTCTTTCATGGCCATGTTAATTTTAATTTCATTATTATTTTTGTAGTTGCAATCCTTTTGTTAAAAAAGAAAAGAAAAAGAAATACAAAATACAAAAAGATTTGCATTTAGGTTGTTATTTGTTCAATAAGGTCACGAGGAAGAAAAATTTATAAGGAAGTTTCAAGCAACAAGGAAATTGAAGAGAAAGAGTTACAAATTGTCAGAGTTCTACGAAGTTCAAGAGTTTCTCATCAACAGTTGAAGACGAAGACCAAGAAGACGAGCCGAAGGTTTCTATTAGATGCTGTGAGAGTGGTGCTATCATTACTGCCGATCGGATGTGAAGGTGAGTGAGTACTCCCATCCTTGCTATAGTGGTTGATTTCCTTTCTTAGAGATCATCAGAAAAATATTTTTATTTTCCACGATTTTGTGGAGTCTCTAGAAACAATTCGGAAGGTTTCATTCCTACCATTCAACGTGTGCAGGATTCCTCTCTTAATTCCCGCCTGCACACATGTGTGAGACTAGAAAAGCGGTCTTTTGAGTGAATTATCATAAAACCCTTTTAAGTGAGGCAGAAGTCAAGGCGAAATGCTTATTGGTCGCTCTCAAGCATGCATTTCTTTCAATATGGCATAGGTTGACCAGTCACACTTTCTTCGATTAATGGCATTTTACATGTTAATTTTATGTTGAACTTCTGACTTCTTGACAATAGATTGAGAACCCTTATGTCCTCATAGCTCTTTGGATGCTTGGGAAGCCGGAACGCTTTGAAGTTGGAGCAGGTTTTGTGGGTATACCTCTTGTAAACCCTCACGAGACTATAACTCGTCCACTAGGGACACCTAGGGGTTTAAAGGCATGTTGGACATGCTAAGTGCAACCGTGACTTCAACGACAATGAGTTGTTATATTTTAGATAGTTTGCTCAAGGACTAGCAAAAGCCAAGTGTGGGGGAATTCGTTAAGTGCATATTTTGCATATATTTAGTGTCGAATCCAAGCTAGTAATTGCTTATATTCTTGCGAATTATTGTATATTACGTTTGTTTTTCTCTATTTGTGTTTTATTAGGTGAATCATCCAAAAGAACCGAATTGGCACTTAATTGTGCAAAGAAAGAAGTTAGCTACAAGTGGAGAAGGACCAAATACCAAGCGGAACTCGTTCAAATCTAGGAGTCCTTGATATCATCTCGAAGAGGACGAAAAGACGAAGCCAATGGCGAAAGAATGGAGTCAATCCAACATCGTATGAAGAATCTATAAGCATTTGAAGCGAGCCGAATTTGGCGAAAGAATGGAGTCTAATATACGTTTTATCTCCCTATTGGAAACCTCTACCTGACCACTAGTCTGTGGATGATACGAGGTAGCTACTTTATGTGTAATACCATATTTCTTCATCAAACCCCTAAAAGGTCCATTACAAAAGTGCGACCCTCCATCACTAATTATAGCTCGCGGTGTACCAAAACGTGTAAGTATATTATCTTTCAAGAACTCAATCAAAACCCTATGGTCATTGGTTTTACACGCAACCGCCTCAATCCACTTAGAGACATAGTCTACAGCGACAAGGATGTATAGGTTACCAAAAGAATTAGGAAACGGACCCATAAAGTCAATACCCCACACATCAACGACCTCAATAACTAAAATAGGGTTCAAGGGCATCATGTTCCTACGGGAAATGGTTCCTAATTTCTGGCAACGTTCACAAGTAACACAGTAAACAACGAAGGCCAATAGAATCCACACTGCAATATCTTAGCAGCAGTCTTCTTAGCACTAAAGTGACCCCCACAAGCATGATCATGACAAAAGGAAATAATACTGGACTGATCAATCTCAGGTATACATCTCCTAATAATCTGGTTTGGACAATACTTAAACAAATAAGGATCATCCCAAAAGAAGTGCTTAACCTCAGCTAAAAATCTAGAACGATCTTGTTTACCCCAATGTTGGGGCATTCGACCAGTAATAAGATAGTTCACTATATTCGCATACCAAGGTAATTGGGTAACAAAGAACAGTTGTTCATCAGGAAAACTATCTCTAACAGGAGGGGAATCATCAGGGGTATCCACAACAAGCCTAGACAAGTGGTATGCTACTACATTTTATGCACCTTTTTTGTCTCTAATGTCTAAGGAAAATTCCTGCAACAATAGGATCCATCTAATCAATCTAGGTTTTGTATCCTTCTTGGAAAGAAGATACTTCAAAGCAGCATGATCAGTGAAGATTATGACCTTAGAACCTAAGAGATAGGGTCTAAACTTGTCTAAGGCGAACACAATGGCTAACAGTTCCTTCTCTGTAGCAGTATAGTTCAACTGGGCATCATTCAGAGTTTTGCTAGCATAGTAAATCACATGGAGTAATTTGTTTTCTCGCTGACCTAACACAACACCAATAGCAAAATCTGAAGCATCATACATGATCTCAAAGGGTAGGTTCCGGTTGGGTGCCTGGACTATGGGGCGGTAGTGAGTAAAGTCTTAAGCTTCTCAAAAGCCTCTAAACAAGCATCATCAAAGACGAACTTAACATCTTTTGCAAGCAAATTGCAAAGAGGTCTAGAAATCAAGCTAAAATCCTTAATGAACCGATGATAAAAACCTGCATTCCCTAAGAATGACCCAATATCTCTTACGGTTTTTGGGACCTGTAAAGTCTTAATAAGGTCAACTTTGGCTTTATCTACCTCTATACCCTTAGAAGATACGATATGCCCTAAAACAATTCCTGAACGAACCATGAAATGACATTTCTCCCAATTAAGCACTAAATTCTTCTCCTTACACCTAGTCAAAACTAATGACAAATGATGCAAGTGATGTGAATTTTAGTTGTAGTGATAGTGGTGGTAATAGGATTCGATTCTCGAACTTGTGAAGGATAACTTTATACTTAAATTTTAAAACTAAAATATAAAAAATCACTGATATTTAAAACAAACACTGACAAAGTTGATATCAATATTAAAAGAACACTGAGGCTAAGATTCCACTATTTTTCCAAGTTCAAAGTGATTTTATCTAGTATTTATATATATTCAATTTTTGCGTTTAATTTGATTCTAAACTATTGCAACATGTAGATTTTCAAAATAACAAGTGTAAATCCAAAGTATAAAGCATCAAAAACCTATGGTTAAGCATGCTCTATCAAAAGAAATAACAATTGCTTAACAAAAATCATTCAAACAATTATAAATCAAGGCAAATAATCATAAAAATAATTGAAATAAAATAAATAAAATAGAATATACCACTTTTTGTTGGAAAAATAGCTTCCTCTATCGCCTCAGCAATGGGGTTTAGCTCCTCATATTAATCATAATCTCAAAATACATGTTTATGGCTCAAAAGTTGATTAAAAGGGAGAAAAGTGTTAAAGCAGCGGATTCTGTAGTTGCTGAAGGTCTAAAACAGAAGTCGGAATTGTTGCTTAAGGGCTTCGGTGACTGCAGGAAGATGCGACCGTACCTCGTTGTCACTGAAAATAAGTCTGCCTCTGCAACTGACTCCGAGGGTCTTATGTTCTTCGTGTTCTTCTTCGCAGCAGCAGCAGAAACAAATTTCAACTCGTGATTTCAGCTTTCTGTTCTCTTCTAAACTTCTCCAAAGTGTTTGTAACCCTTCCTTAGCCTCTCTATAGCTTATATATACCTCACAGGTAGGTTAAAACTCGACAAATCTTCCCAAAAATAATTTTTTTATTTTTCTCCAAGTTACGAAATTTCTTTTTTTTTTTCTTCTCTGTCGAAATAATCTAGCTGTTTATACCTTTACAAACTCTCTAAATTGATCATATAGAATCTCAAAGGATTATTTCTCCTTAACACTTGTGAACCTTCCCTAAATAACCAAAACAAACTACCCGAGAAACTTTTTTTTCCTGTTTTAGAGAGTACCGATTATCCAGCCCAATTTAGTCGAATAAAAACACCATACCAGGCCTGTTTAGCTTAATCACGTTCAGCCCAATTGTTTCCTGCGATTAAATCTCCTTCAAAATCGCTCAAAAGCTAAATCTCAAATCTGCAGGCGTAGAACACAGTTTCCCGCCTTTTTTCTTTTTCAAAACGAAGGGGATGACCTCCCCTTATCCAGACCAGGAGTGTGAATAACAAGTGGTCACCCCTTAGTAATTTGGGTGCCCCTTAGTAATTTTATCCCATGAGCGCAAAAACCACTTTTTGAGCCAAATTCGCCGCAAAAGCCCATTTTTCCAAAAACACCTACAAGGGATAAAGTACCAAAATTAGTACAAAAATAGGTACTAACACTATACATAAAAGAGATGAAAATAGACACATAAATGCGTCTATCAGCAAGCACTCATCAAAAGACGAACCAAACACTGAAAAATCATCCATAAAGACCTCTAAGAACCGTTCTACCATGTCAGAAAATATGCTCATCATACAACGCTGAAAATTCGCAGGGGCATTACAAAGCCCGAAAGGCATGCGTCTATACGCAAAGGTACCAAAGGGACAGGTAAAAGTAGTTTTTTCTTGGTCCTCAGGGGCAATAACGATCTGATTATATCCGGAGTAGCCATCTAAGAAGCAGTAGTGACTATGTCCAGCTAATCTCTCTAGCATTTGGTCGATGAAAGGAAAGGGAAAGTGGTCCTTCCTAGTGACCTTGTTCAATTTCCTATAGTCAATACAAACACGCCAACCCGTGGTCACTCGGGTTGGGATTAACTCATTATTCTCATTCTGGACTACAGTAATATCGGATTTCTTGGGGACAACCTGAACAGGGCTGACCCACTTGCTGTCTTAAATAGGGTAGATAATGCCTGCATCTAACAACTTAAGAACCTCGGTTCGAACTACCTCTTTCATATTAGGGTTTAGTCGACGTTGTATCTCCCTAGAAGGTTTGGTATCTTCCTCTAAATAAATCTGATGCATACAAACAGTAGGACTTATACCCTTAATGTCTGCTATGGTCCATCCTAAAGCTTCCTTGTTGCTTTGAAGGATGGTTACTAGCCTACTTTCCTGATCACTATCCAAGTTGGATGCTACAATCACAGGTAAAGTTTCAGATGGGCCTAAAAACACATACTTCAAGGTATCTGGTAATGGTTTAAGGTCCAACTTAGGAGGATCTTCTAACGAAGGAACTAGAGTATACTCAGAAACTGGTAGTGGTTCGAACTTAGGTTTCCAAACATTACTAGTGTCCAACAAAGGGGTTGAATCTAACAAAGCATTCACCTCATTAATCACATTATCATCATCAAAATCAATCCCAAAGTGGGCTAGGCATTTCTCTAGTGGATCTTCTAACAAAGTGTTTGGTAATGACTCCTCGACTAATGTTCCTATCATGTTGACCTCTTCTATGCTCGAGTCATCTAGTTCAGAGGGCAGCTTACTAATATGAAAAATGTTCAGCTCAATGGTCATGTTACCAAAAGACAAATTCATAATACCGTTTCGACAGTTGATGATCGCATTGGATGTAGCTAAAAACGGGCGACCTAGAATTACCGGTATCTGGTTCTCTGGGTCAGGGACAGGTTGGGTATCTAGGATAACAAAATCCATTGGATAAATAAACTTGTCGAACTCAATAAGAACATCCTCGATCACACCACAAGGAATTTTCATGGACCTATCATCTAACTGAAATGTTATCTGGGTAGGTTTCATCTCACCAAGTCCTAGCTTAAGGTACACATGGTATGGGAGTAAGTTCACACTGGCTCCTAAGTCAAGCAGCGCTTTCTCAACACGGTATTTCCCTATTGTGCAATCAATGGTAGGGGAACCTGGGTCTTTATACTTAGGAGTAGTGGTGTTCTGAATAATAGAACTCACATGACTAGCTAGGAAGTCTTTCTTCTGGACACTAAGCTTACGCTTTCGTGTACACAAGTCTTTAAGGAACTTGGCATAAACGGGAATCTGCTTAATCGCATCTAATAAAGGAAGGTTGATAGTAACCTGCTTAAAAACCTCAAATATATCATTAAAGTTGGACTCTCTCTTAGTTGGAACTAGCAGCTGTGGGAATGGGGCTCTGGGAACAAAGTCGGGCTCAACAGGACCCTCATTGGTCTCTTTGGAGACTCTATCAGTCTCTTCATTTTCTGGATCGGAAAAGTGAACTACAGCATGTTCACTGTCAGGCACTGCAACCTTGTTGTCAACTTTCTTTCCACTCCTAAGGGTTGTAACAGAATTCATATGACGATACGATTTCTCTCCTTTAGGGTTAGGATCATTATGACTAGGGAACTTTCCGTCATCTCTTTCACTTAGAATCTTAGCCATTTGGCCAACTTGAAGTTCTAACTTAGCAAGAGTCTTGGCACTATGTTGAAAATTCTGCTTGGTTTCCTCTTGAAAACTAGCCTGGTTCTTTATTAACATTTCTTGGGTCTGTGCGAACATGTCTTGGCTCTTTTTTAATATACTAAGAGATTCCTCTAAGCTAGTTATTCTATTATCAGAAGGGTTCTGGAATTGGGCTTGACCTGAAGAGTTCTTATTATAACCAAAACCTGGGGGAAGCTGAGAATTACTAGACTGGCCTTGACTCTGTCCTTTAGACCAAGAGAAATTAGGATGGTTTCTCCAACCAGGGTTGTAGGTCTCCGAGTATGGGTCAAACTTCTGACGGTTTTCAAATCTAGCATTGTTATAAACAACATGGGCTTTCTCTTCACTAACCTGACCTTACCAAAACGAGTTATTGGGTTCTATTCCACAATTAGAGACTTGAGAGGCTCTAATCCTATTATCAGGTTCAACAAAAGACCTATGTTTAGACTGATTCAATTCCAAAGCTTTAAACCTTCTAGACAAAGCAGTAAACTTAGCATCTGACCCAAAGCTTGTCTCTACCACATTGGTGCTACTTCTATTGACCAAGAGTCTTTTAGGGGGTTCAACACAAGACTCCCACTATTGGGATTTTTCAGCGACAACTTCTAAGAAAGAAAACGCTTCATCAGCCTTTTTACTAGTGAACTCACCAGCGCACAAAGACTCGGCCGTGGCTTTGGTCGAATAGTCTAAACCATCATAAAGAATCTCTACTAGTTTCATTTTCTCAAACCCATGGTGAGGACATTGGGATAGGAGATCATTGAATCTCTCTAAAAACCTATAAAGAGATTCTCCCTCTTGTTGAACACTAGCACTAATTTTCTGCCTAATAGCTGCAGTTTTATGCTTAGGGTAAAATTTCAAATAGAATACAGCAATAAGTTCCTGCCATGTTTTTATGGATTCAGATGGTAGGTTGTTCAGCCAGGTCTTGGCTTTATCTCTCAAGGAAAAGGGGAACATCCTAAGTTTCAAGACTTCGTCACTAAGGTCTTTAATCTTAATTGTTCCATAAATTTCTTCAAAGTCCCTAACATGAAAGTAAGGGTTTTAATCATCTTTTCCTAAGAATATAGGGATCATCTGAAGAATACTAGGTTTCAACTCATAATTAGCCGTAGAGGCTGGCAACTTAATGCATAATGGTCGGTTGGTCCTAGTTGGGTACATGTCTCCTTCAAAGTTGTCATTGTTGGCACAGTAAAAATCCTAGGGGTGAATTCCTCACTAAGACTTAAATTCTCAAAACTGAAGTTTCCAAAAACAGGGCTCTCCAAAGAAGAGTCTTCGAGCTCCCCGTTTACAAGAGAAGAACATCTAGGCTCGTCACTAATCAAACGGCCAAAAGTATCTCTTTTCCAAGAACGCTCACTAATGGACTCGAGCGATTTTGGCATACACTAACAAAAAATTAAAAATAAATAAAAATCCTAAGGAAGGGAGGTTCTAAGCAAACACACAGCAGGCTGACTCCACCAAAGCAAACCTAAAGATTTCTAGCAAACAACAAGCATGATGGCTCCACTTAGATTGTTTCTAGACCAGCTTTTAATCCTTCGAAAGGGAATTCGTTACAATTTAAGCAAACCTCTCTGGAATCAATCTGAGTTAATGTAAGTTGAATAGAGACAAGGGAAGCTCAATGGAGCTTTGATACCCAGGCCTCACTGGAAAAACATTCACTTGGGTTACAAAGCAGCATGCTCAACTTACATTAACCATCATGAACTTCAAAGTATGCTTAAAAGAGCAACCAATATTTTTCGAACGACTTTCCTATTAAGCTCGTTACCCTATAGGTCTCGTTCTAATCAGTATTTTAAGCTTGGGTTCGCGTAGGTTATGTGTTCCTAAGGCGGGCAAGAGGGGCGCCTTTGGCATTCCCATGGCCTTTTGTAGATTTGTCAGCCAACCGGGCGCCTTTGGTATTCCCGTAGCCTTTTGTAGATTTGTCAGCCAACCGGGTGCTTTTGGCATTCCCGTAGCCTTTTGTAGATTTGTAAGTCGACCGGGTGCCTTTGGCATTCCCATAGACTTTTGTAGATTTGTCATCCAACCAGATGCCTTTGGCATTCCTGTGACCTTTTCACATCATATTGCCCATGAATTCCAAAAAAAGAAATTATTCTTACCATAAAAGAGGGTTGTTTACAATTTGTAGTCTCATCTTTCGTATTCTTCCCCTCCCCCCCTCTTTTTTTAGTTTAGTGGCGAGGAAAGGGATTGTACTCAATCGCCTGCTTAGTTTCCTCAAGCTCCCCAGAGGCGCGCTTGCGTTCGAATATACTCCTTATGGCAAAAAAAATCTTCCGTCGGGTGTCCCAACCTTCGATGGTAGTGGCAGTACTTGGCCGCATTCTTATCCATTTTGTTGACGTCTACCACTATCGGGGGAAGCTGGATTTCCTTTCCGATGACCCACTGGTTTAGTAATTCGACTACGCACTCCCTGCTGCAGGGTAGAAGGGGTGGAAGGTTTGAGTCGCGCCTAGTCCATCCATTTCTTCCTTGAATCCCACTGACGGTTTGGAACTGGTCCCTTCTATCCTTATTAGTGTTGGGTATTACGTTGCGTGGTGCCTCAGATACGGTGATAACTGTGTGGCGCCAAGCAGGGTCTATGGGTGTTTCTTCTATGCAATCGACGATCCTCTCGGCTACTTCTTCTAGCTAAACGAAAGTTTGGAACCTAAAATTGATCAAACTCCCCTTGAAAGCTGGGATCATTCCTCGCACACAAATTTCGACAAGCGTTCCCTCACTGATATCTTCATGACAATCTAGTGCCAAGCGCCGGAACCGCAAGATGTACTTTCCTATTTCTTCTTCTATCCGCTGCCCGCTCTTGCTCAAGTCTATTGCCATGATTTTCCTCTTGGCTGAATAGAATTTCCCGAGAAAGAGTGTGGACATAGTTGGCCAAGAATCCACACTTTCTTCTTTTAAGTTGTCATACCAGGTGAATGTCGTGCCTGTGAGTGATTTGGGGAATTCTCTTAGACATAATTTTCCATCGGAGGCTCTGGCGTTCATTGCTGATAGGAATCGGCTAAGATGTTCTCGCGCGTTCCCTTGTCCATCGTATGTCTTGAATTTCGGAGAAGTATAGTCCTCGGGGTATTGATATTCTCGGATGTTCGCTGGGTATGGACTACTTACAAGGCAGTGATTGTCTTGTTTTATCACATGATAATTTTTCTTCAAGTATTTTGCCATTTCTTCCTGTGACATCGTTGTTGTATTGTCGTTTTTGTGCCCTTCGCCTTTCGTAATTTCTTCAGGAGTGTTTTGTCCCGCTTTTACCGCTTGTGATATCCAGTCTTCAAGCTCCTACCTTCTTCGTAAGCGATCTTCTAGTTCTTTTTGCATGTCTTGCAGAGATGGCGACGTGGGTTTCGGTAGCTGGATCACTCGCATGTTCTTTCCTTGTGTTGCTACTATCTCTCTGTTTTAGGATCCATGTCCCAACGATTGTTTGATAGCTTCCTGGGCCAGCGTTTCTTCTTCGTTATCATCGTCCTCCATTGTTACCTCATCGATGTTGATAGGCTGATTGGTCGCTTGGTTTCCTATCGCGCCTGAGCTAGAGCCTTCTGGGTGTGTCATGGTGAGCTAGGCACGAGCCTCCAGGTGTGGTCGCCAAATGTTGAAGGGTGATTTTAGTTTTGGTTCTACCCGTCCTAGTCCCACCAAATGACCTCACTTTACTAGGAATGGTAAGAGAGAGATTTGTCCTTTCCTTTGTACCTTGTCCTTCCTTATATAGACTTTCCTAAAAGTCTCTCCTTTTATGACATCATGACACATGTCCTAAACCTCCTTAATTACTTCTAATGCCATTCCTTGATATAATCCTTCTCTTATCCCTTAATTCCTCCTTTATCCTTCTTATCTCGTGGGTATTTTCTCATTGGACTTGGGCCTAGTCCCCAAGTCCCCACATCCCATACTAGGCTTACCTTCCCTCTTAGGGGAATCCCGAACCCGTTAAGGGGTATTATTTTAGAAGCTTACCTCCCGTACCAGACGGGGGATGAACCGCTGAAGTCGACTCGGGCCACGACTCCTATGTCATGTACGAACCCGAGGGGCCGAGACGATATCATAATCGTCGTCCTTCTCTGCAAACGGTTTAATATTTAAAACTACCCTTCCGTAGGGTTTAAAAATAAAAGAATAATGTCCCAAAGTCCACAGTCCAAAGTCCAAAAATAAAGTGCAAAAGAAAAGAAAAAAAAATTACAAAAATAAAAGATATCCTAATACAATTTCTAAAAATAAAATCTAAAGAAAATCTAAGAAATAAAAACTAAAATAAAAATAAAATCTAATAAAATAAATTCTTTGTCTTTCTTTTCCTTTTCTTTTAGCTTTTATCTTTGGCTCCTAATCTCTTAGTCACCAAAGTCTTTGGCTTAAATTCTTTTCAGTCCAAACTCCAAACCTATAGCACAAAGAAATATACCCAAAGAAACGTAAAATAGAACAAAGACAAAATAATAAAAATCTAAAAATAATAATAATAATAAATCTAAAAACTCTAACTTAAAAACAAGTCCCGGCAGCGGCGCCAAAAATTGATGTGATTTCAACTTTGTTGTAGTAAAAGGTTCGTTGAGACTTGTGAAAGCAATTGATTTTAGACTTATTTAAACTAAAAATAGAGAAAGTTTAATTCCAAATTTGATTTCAAGATTGAAAATAACCAAGACACTAGATTCCACTATTACACATGAATGAATGATGGCAAAAATTCCAAAACTCAAATTATCTTTTAAATCTCTTATTTCTTAATTCACAAATAATCAGGCATGTTCTCAAACATTAATTGTATTCCCTAAGCATAGATTATCTAAACAAAGTATAACCTATCTAATTGAATCACAACTAATTAAGAAAATAATGCAAACAATTAAAATTCTACAAAGTAGTGATTGAATGAATTATAAAATACAAATTAGAGAAAAATAAAATAGTTACCAATTATTCATGCATAAATAGCTTCCTCCGTGCCTTGGTTACGCGAGAATTAGCTCATCATCATGGAAACACGCTCAAAATTCATCTTTATTGCTCAAAAATGGTGTTCACAATAATGAAATGGGAGAAAACAATAAAACCGGGTTTGTAACACTTTTATTTGTTACAAACCGAGCTGTTACAGAGAACGATAAAATTGAAGTGTTGTTGTCACTGTAGCAATACGACCCACAAGCAATTGTCGTTGTCACTGTTAGAAAATGACGGTTCAGCGTGCGTCTTACGTTCTTCGTGTTCTTCACAACAGCTGAAAATGGAGTTTTTCTGCCACTTGATTTCTCGACTCTCTGGTTCTTCCTAACTGCTCCCAACTCTCGACACCCCTTCTATATGACCTGGGTAATCTATTTATACCCGAAAGATGCATCGAATCTCCTCCATAACTTTAAAAAATCTTCTCTTTATTATTTTTATTCTCACGGCAATAATTTCCTGTTTTAGCTTCTCCACGCGTTTGCAGCTGGATTAATCTCCAAATATAACTTATTTACGCTCCAAACTGTTGCTCTAGTCATCATACACATTCAGAACACGTTCAAATTCTCCAAAACTCATGCAATCCCGTGAAATGCACGTGCTGCCCTGTTTTGCTCCATGACACGATTCAGCCAATTCTGATCCAAACGAACACCCATACCAGCTTTCTATAGTCATATCACGTATACCCACTAAGTTTCAGGGATTGAATCTCACTAAATCACGTCCAAACATCCGATCGAAATTCTGCCAGAGAAGAAATGGTTTTACCTCCAAAATTTATTTTTTGAATTTGAGAAGAAGATGTCCTCCCCCTAATCCTGCACGGGTGTCCCTTTAGCACTTGTCTTATGGGATGCAAATAGTAATTTTTGGGCGTAGATAATAATTTTTCCGGGGTTCCTCCGACACATTTTTGGGGTGCTTCCGGTGCATTTCTGGGGTGCCTTTAGTACTCTATACTGGGGTGTAAAACACCACTTTTCGAGCCAATTTCGCCGCAAGAGCTTATTTCTCTAAAAATACCTACAAAGACATAAAATAACAAAATAAATACAAAATCGAACACTAACAATATATACAATTGAGATATATTAGACACAATAATGCGTTACAACTATTTGTAACATGGTTTTCATTTATGTATTACATCTTCTAATACCAACAACACAACAAGAAAAGAATGATAGAAAAAGAGATGATCAATCTAAACAAAACTTAAACAAACTTACTTGGGTGTATTGAGGTGAGTAATATCTTTACTTAAGACATTTAATGCCTTGTACTTCATGTTGTTACAGTGTATGGCATACGTCTCCAGCATTCAACAATACCTTTGGATCTTCTCGAAGCACTCGAGGATCGCCAAACATCGAACGTGAAAGATGAAGCACAAACTCTTCTTTTGACTCTTGAAGACAACATGCAAACTCTGAAATTTATAGAACTAGTTTATTACTCTAAAACACACATTAATGCAATGGAGAATGTGTGGGGTTTATATAGGTTTAGAAGTGACTCTAGGAGAAATGCTTCCATGAAGAGTCACAACCCTTAGTGGAGAGTCACATCCCTTGGGATAAGACACAACATATTGAAAAGGTTTAAGTGAGTGGACACATCCATTCACACTAACTAACTAACTAACTCATATTTCTATTCAAAATTCCAACAAGTGTATAGCTATGGTTAACAGAATGGAAGAGAGGGTTGTTGGTTGCTATTAATGGAGGTTATGATAAAGAAGATGAAACAGAATTGTTCTCTGTCGATGAAGTTTATGGAGGAGGAGTCTATGCATTGCAGAGCTCGAAAATGATTGATGATGGTGATGTTACCATGGGAAGATGGCAAAATGATCATGGCAATTGCTACTACTAGTACCGGTGACAAGTTCGACATGAAAACAAAGAAGAACAGAATTGGGTGATTATTGGCAGTTGATAGAAGAATGATCGGTGGTTGATAAAGAAGGTTTGAACGGGTTTTTGGATAGGTCGGGGACGATACAGAGAAGTGAGATGGACTTGAGAAAGCCGGAGAAAAATAAGGGATAGTGAAGAAAATCTCAGATGAAAAATATTTTCACGATTACCAGACTTCCCGTGAAATGAATGGCCGGCAAACTAAAAATTTGGGGACTTCTATTTTTCACGGAGGGAGAAGTGGTCTTTGGAGTTCCTCGAGAAAATAAAAATCCTGGGACTTTAAAATTTCACGGAGATACTACTGTAAGTGATTCTGGCGGAGTAAAAAGAAAATCCAGGGAAAAAAATAAATCACGGCTAGGTGAGTGTCCGGGAAAGAGAATATAGACTATCAGTCATCCAAGACTGACAGTGTAATGATGCTAATGGGCTGGGCCTTTAAAAACCTACGCCAGTCCATTTGAGCTTGTTTTGAGAATTCAGTCTCATGGCCAGATTTTGGACTCGACCTACTTCATGTTTTTGGCAAGTTGGCATATTATTTCAACCGGGATTCTAGCACGGGCACGTCTACTATTTGGATACCTATAAAAGAGATATTTCTATCATACATCTTTTTTAATCTTGAATCAATCCTTTGAAGACAAGAAAAGCTAGGGTTTTGGAGCGATTTCATCACCGTAACTATTTCTTTCCCATTTTATCATATGTGTATCTCATGGGTTTCATGAATCCCATGAGTAGCTAAACTTCTTAGTGATTGGGGTTGAATTCTAAGTTCTAGACATGATTTGAGTTATTATATAAATCTATTTTGAAGTTCTTCACATGATTATTGATTGTTTATACTAATTAGAATATTTATGATTGATTGACAGATTATTTAGGTGGCCAACTGAATTAATTTATTGATTCAATCAAATGCTAGTATTGAGTTAGGAGATAAGTAATAGTCGAATAATTCAAATGCTAGTTAGAGAACACAATACCTTGCAGAGGGATTATGTATAACAATTGTGTATACAAACTACACTACAAAGTGGACCTTGAGCTAAGAGTCTAACTACTAGGATCAATCTATAATTCACAAAAGATAAAGCATTCGACTAAATTACACCTTGAGTGAGCTACTACTAGGTGGTTTAGACGAATAAAATCTGATATTGGAGAGCTTCCGTATTCAGTGATTTAAGGAATTTAGGGGATTGCACTGAGCTAGCTGTTATCCCACGGTGGGTAATAATATGTGATTAGTTGTATTAATGGATGAATATAATAACTTGATGATAGTTTAGTAACTAAGAAGGATTCCTTGATCATATTTCTCTCTATTGCTTTACTTTTCATTGCTTTATTATTTATTTAACTTTAAAATCTAAAACAAAATTCCACATTGTGACATTTTGACAACTAAATCTCCCTGCTCTTCCTGGGAACGAACTTGACTTCCATTATATTATCTAATGATTGAATGGATTTAAGATCACTAATTTGATTGTGCCTACGACACGCATAATAACACACATTATTTCCAGCACTTAGAATTTTTTTAAAATCTAGGAATTCGAATCATTGGCAAGTCTCATCAATATTCCGGATGGTTGGAAGTCTACTAGCGTATGCACACAACGTTATGCAAGCTTGATAGATTGCACAAGTGCATTTTCAGACCAGATGTTCGAAAAGTTTCAAAAAAATAAAATAAATCGAACTTCATATGTTATGGTGCTAGAAATCAGGATTACCTTATTATCTAGATCAAGAACCCTAAAATATGAAACATGCATATGAATCAGAAATCAAGGTAAATGATCTCACTTTTTCAAAAAAATTTATTTTTTATTTTTTTAGTGATGTTATTTTTTCACAAAGATTCAACCATACCTACTCACTACAAAGTTCATGTGATATATACTAGCACCCCCAAACCTATGTTAGACAGTGTCCTCAATGTTTCTAAGGATTCACAAAGTTATAACATGCCATGAAGTTCATGAAGAGAAAGAAGAGGTTAGAGAGTACCAGATCCAACAAGAGTTTTCAAACTAGACAGTTGAGTGCTTCGAAATAACACAACAAGGTAGATATCACAAAAACAGAAATTATATACAGCAAATAAAGAACTAATCTATCAAACTGAAACCAAAAGAAAGCAAGAGAAAGAAAAAAAAAATTTTAAACCTGATATGTACAAGGGACAACTTATTCAATCCAGATAGACAGGGTCTTCCAGATCAGTTGTTTCAATTTCGGGTGGAATTGGTTCAAGGAACGACTTTAGTCTCTGTCCATTGACCTTGAAGACATTCTTCGTTGCTACATCTTCGAGTTCTACAGCTCCATGAGGGAATACTGCGCGCACCAAGAACGGGCATGTCCATCTAGAGTGCAACTTACCTGGAAAAAGATGCAAACTAGAGTTGTACGATAAAACTTCCTGACCATGTGTGAAAGACTTGCGCAAAATGCACTTGTCATGAAACACTTTCATTCTATTTTTGTACAGCTTAGCATAAGCATCATTCCTCAGCTCTTCCAACTTGTTGAGTTGAAGTTTCTGTTGGTTACCTGCCTTATCAAGAGAAAAGTTAAGTTTTTTTATAGCCCAACACGTTCGATGTTCTAACTCAACATGTAAATGAGAAGGCTTTCCATACACTATTCTGTAAGGAGACATGCCAATAGGAGTTTTATATGTTGTTTTATAGGCCCACAAAGCATCATTCAATCGTAAAGACCAATCTTTTCTAAACGGGTTAACCGTCTTCTCAAGAATATGCTTAATCTCCCTATTAGAAACTTCTACTTGGCCACTAGTCTGTGGATGGTATGGGGTTGCGACTTTATGATTTATTACATACTTACGTACTAATGATTCAAAAGATTTATTGCAGAAATGTGAACCACCATCACTGATTATAGCTCTAGGTGTTCCAAAACGAGAAAATATATTGTATTTTAAGAACGAAAGTACCACTTTGTGGTTATTTGTTTTGGTTGCAATCGCTTCTACCCACTTAGAAACATAATCAATAGCAACAAGGATGTATAGCTTACCTTCAGAATTAGGAAATAGACCCATGAAGTCGATTCCCCACACATCAAATAGTTCAACAATCAAAATAGGGTGTAAAGGCATCATGTTTCTCTTCGAAATACTTCCTAGTTTTTGACAACGTTCACAAGCAATATAATAAGAGTGACAGTCTTTAAACAGTGATGGCTAATAAAACCCACTCTGCAATACTTTTGCAGCAGTTTTCTTGGCACTGAAATGGCCTCCACAAGCTTGGTCATGACAAAAAGATATCATATCTTTTTGTTCATTGTTGGGGACACATCTCCTAATGATTTGGTCCGGGAAATACTTAAACAGGAACGGGTAATCCCAAAAGAAGTGTTTTACTTCAGCCAAGAACTTAGAACGGTCTTGTCTAGACCAATACAAAGGCATTCTACCTGTTGCAAGGTAGTTCACAATGTCAGTAAACCAAGAAAACTCAGACACAAGCATTAATTGTTCATCAGGAAATGACTCTCTAATAAGCAAGGACTCGTCAACTGACTCAATATTTAACCTAGACAAGTGATCAGCAACCACATTTTCAGAACCTTTCTTATCTCAAATTTCGAGATCGAATTCCTGTAATAACAATATCCATCGGATAAGACGAGCTTTAGCATCCTTCTTAGAAAGAAGGAATTTTAAAGCAGCATAATCAGTATATATGATGACCTTGGACCCTAGCAAGTATGACCTAAACTTGCCCAATGCAAAAACAACAGCAAGCAATTCCTTCTCAGTAGTTGAGTAGTTAAGTTGAGCATCATTAAGAGTTTTGCTAGCATAGTATATCACATATGGAAGTCTATCGACGTGATGTCCTAAAATAGCACCAACAGAAAAATCAGACACGTCACACATGATTTCAAATGGTAATTTTCAGTCAGGTGGTCGGATTATAGGGGTTGAAGTTAGAAGAGTTTTGAGTTCTTCACATTCTTGCATACAAGCATCATCAAATACAAAAGCAACATCTTTAACAAGTAGATTACATAGTGGTCTAGAGATTTTACTGAAGTCTTTAATTAATTTACGATAGAACCCAGCATGGCCTAAAAATGATCTAACCTCCCTCACAGAGTGAGGTTGCTGAAGGTGTTGAATAAGGTCAACTTTTGCTCTATCTACTTCTATGTCTTTTTCAGAGATGATATGTCCTAAAACTATGCCTGATTGGACCATGAAATAGCATTTTTCCCAGTTCAGAGTTAAGTTATTTTCTTTACATCTAATCAAGACAAGTGCAAGATGATGCAAACATTCATCAAAAGAAGACCAAAAGACTGAAAAATCATCCATGAATATCTCAAAAAACTTATCTACCATGTCAGAAATAATGCCCATCATACAACGTTAAAATGTAGCGGGTGCATTACACAACCCAAAAGGCATGCGACGATAAGAAAATTTACCATAAGGACATGCAAATGTAGTTTTTTCCTGATCTTCGGGTGCTATGTGAATCTGGTTGTAACCAGAATAGCCATCTAGAAAACAGTAGTGACTATGTCCAGATAACCTTTCTAACATTTGATTTATGAAAGGGAAAGGGAAATGGTCCTTTCTTGTAACTGCGTTTAACTTCCTATAGTCAATGCAAACTCGCCACCCTGTGGTGACTCGAGTAGGGACTAACTCGTTTTTTTCATATTGAACTACAGTATTACCTGACTTTTTCGGCACAACCTGAATAGGATTAACCCATTTGCTATCTGATATCGGGTATATGATACCCGCATCAAGAAGCTTAAGGATCTCACCCCTAACAACCTCTTTCATGTTAGGATTAAGTCTCCTCTGCATTTCCCTAGATGTTTTAGCATTATATTCAAGATTTATGTGATGCATGCAAACTGTGGGACTAATACCCTTAATATCTGAGATTGTCCATCCTAGGGCTTCTTTATGCTCCATAAGTACTTTTAAAAGCTTACTTTATTGTTTTATATCTAAAGCAGATGAGATGATTACAGGCAAAGTATTAGAAGATCCCAAAAATGCATATTTAAGAGTATCAGGCAATGGTTTCAGTTCAAGCTTTGGTGGTTCAACAAGAGACGGGACAGACTTGGATTCAGAAAATGGAAGTGGCTCCACTCTAGCTTTCCATTTAGTGGTGTCCATGGGCGGTGTAGATTCAAGTAAATAATTGACTTCACTTATGTACTCATCATCAAACAGATCCAAGTTAAAATTATTTAAACAGGCATGTAAAAGATCAACAAACATGTTACTAGACAGCGAGTCCTAAATCAAACTCTCAATCATGTTGATCTCATGCACACCATCATCATAAATATCTAAATTTTGTTGGCTAGCATTAAAAACATTCAACTCCACAAATGACAACTTGAATACTCCATTACGACAATTAATAATTGCATTAGATTTTGCCAAGAAGGGACGTCCTAAAATGACAGGAATGTGACAGTCAGGGTTCTGCACAGGTTGAGTATCTAATACAATAAAATCCAAAGGAAAATAGAACTTATCAACCTTAATCAAAACATCTTCTACCACATCACGAGGAATTTTGACGGATCTGTCCGCCAATTGCAGAGTTATAGGTGTTGGTTTTAACTCTCCAAGACCCAACTGCACATATACCGGATATGGCAGTATGTTCACACTTGCCCCTAAATCTAGTAACGCCTTATTGACCGTATGGACACCTATCATGCATGAGATTGTTGGACAACCTGGGTCTCTAAACTTAAATGGAGTCTTATTTTTAATGATGGAACTTACATGTTAAGCGAGAAAGGCACACTTGTGCACATTAAAAAAGTATTACTAAACTTAGGGGCAAGTGTGAACATATTTCCATATTCGGTATATGTGCAGTTGAATGATGGAACTTACCTGTTCAGCATGGTGTTCAAAGCTGGACTAGGTCCCGGGGTTTTTCTGCATTTGCGGTTTCTTCGTTAACAAAATTTATGGTGTCTGTGTTATTTATTTTCCGCATTATATTTTATTTATATAATTGAAATATCACAGGTTGTGCGTAGTTCAATCAGTTGATAAATCCGACCTTGATTGTTGGATAGAACTTGATTGACACTTGGGCATTGGTCTTTGGTACCGTCCAAGTTATGCTCTAACACATATTAAGCTTTCGTTTTTGTGTGCACAGATCTTTCAAAATTTCTTCGAGAAATGAAATGTTAATATTGACTCGCCTAAACATTTCCAATATCTCGTTATACTATGTTCCCTTTTTTTGTTGTACCAACCTTTGAGGAAAAGGAGCTACAGGCACATTAGAAGACATTGAAACATCAACAGAACTTTTGCACTTTAAAACAGGTTCAGATTCATTTTCTGTTGTTGTTGTTGTGTTTTGTGGTGTTTTATGCAATGGTGGGTCTGATTCAGACTCACTCTTCTCTGGCATGTTTACCTTGTTATCAACTATTTTACCACTTCGGAGAGTAATAACAACATTCAATTAGTTATGTGAGGATTCATTACAAGTAGACGAACTTGTCTGAAATGCGCCTTTCGGGTTTTGTTGAGGCTGACTTGGGAACTTACCCTTTTTCCTTTCATTAAGCGCATCACAGATCTGACCCATCTTAAGTTCTAGACTTGTGAAACGTTGGTCAGTAGTCTTTTGAATTTGCAAAAGATTTTGGGTCAACAGACCGACACTTTCTTCAATGTTAGACAATTTTCCCCCAGAAGGGTGTTGTGTGTACGATTATACCTGGGGTTTCTAGGATATGAATATCCTTGTGCATTTCCTGATGCACCCCTGGGTTATGTCTGAGAATAGAGGTTATTCTCTTGCTTTTGATACATAGCATTGGCCTCTTCCATTCTAGATTCCTGAAATGCATGCATTTGTGGACAACTTTCGACTAGATGGTCTGAACTATTACACGCAACACAAATAGAGACCTCAACTTGGTTACATGAAGTAGTTGCAGTAGATTTTATATTTTTCTCCAGTTCTAAAGCCTCAACTCTCCTAGCCAATGATGTTATTTTAACATTACCCTTAAATTCAGACTTTATCTTATGAACACTACCCCTGTTGGTCGACTTTCTAGGTTCTCTAACAGACTCCTATTTCTGAGTTTTCTCGGCAACTTCATGTAGAAAGGCCCACGACTCGTCCGCACTTTTATCTGTGAACTCACCGTTGCACAAAGACTCAACCATGGTTCGAGTGGCGAAATTCAAACCTTCATACGGAATTGTTGAGAGTCTCCACTGTTCGAAACCATGATGAGGACACTGAAGTAACAACTCGTTAAACCGTTCCAGATATTTAGACAGTGTCTCATCATCTAGTTGAACGAAACTATTGATATCCTGACGAATGGTGGCTGTTTTATGATCTGGGAAGAACTTTTTGAAAAATTCTTTCGTAAGTTCATCCCAAGTTCTAATGGACTGAGGTCACAAAGGATATAGCCAAGATTTGGCTTTTTCCTTCAAAGAAAAAGGAAACAAACGCAATTTCAGGGACTCTTCTGTCAACTGATTGAATCTTAAAGTCCCACAAATCTCTTCAAAATCTCTCACGTGGTGGTAAGGGTTTTCAGCATCAACCCCTCGAAACACATGGAGCATATGTATTGTGCTCGCCTTTAACTCAAAATGACCAGCAGTTTCTTGTAGGACAATACAAGAGGGCTGGCTTGTCCTCGTGGGGTACATGTAATCTTTGAGACTACGGGTCTGATTCAACTCTTCGCTTATTGTCTCAGGTTGGTCAGGTTTATCTTTGGCAGAATTGGGGATTTCAACTATGTCCTCTCCCTGAATTCTAACTAAACGATTTGTCTAGTTTCGAAAAGACACAATCAAGCCTAGACCACACATCAATTAAATTACAGGAACCAGACAACCAAGCAATGCACTATTCAAACAAGCAATGATTATGAGAGTGAGAAATCAGATCACGGAAGCATGCATACAAACGCCATATGTTGCAAGGATTAAATGATGCAAAGCAGGGCAATAGTTTCAGCAAGCAAACATGGCAATTATCTATCTCAACATCATCATTCACACAGTCATCAAAAATAATAAGCTTTAAGAATGATACCGCTGGTACAAAACCGGGTTTAGGCACGATAAACAGATTTTCTCATTTCCTCTTCTTCCTCCTTAGCGTGTACAGAGACTTTGTAAGCACCTGGTAAACTCAAGAAAGAAATTTAGTACCCAGAAGCGTCTATCCAAAGTAGAGAGGTAAATAGAACAAACCTATTGATACAAACAGAATATGAAAAAGATGTATTTCCGAGTGATAACAGCTCTAAATTACAAGTAATCATACTACCAGAACTATGGGAGATTAAACAATTTATCATGCAATCTATATTAACCCTGCACTGCGACAAATGTACTCAAGAGTTTATCTACAACTACAATTTTAACAAAAGAAAATTGGCAAGATGGAACTATTTAAGGGAGCAATTTTAACAAAGAACTAAACTTATTAATATGAAATGATATATTACAGAGACGCAAATGGGATGAGCAGTTATTATGCAAACAGGGTTATGCACTACCACTAATGAACACTAACGTTTGAGTCCAGATAGAAACTAAGTGGAATAAGACAAAATGCAACTTCCTAAGTAATCTCAATCTCACTTTGTTGTTGCTTAATTAAAAACAGAAGGAACACTTAAAGACCCTTGTGAAGATGATGCGTAGCGTGGGAGATAGAGGAGAGTCTTTTTCCATTAAAGAGAAAACTAAGCACATTGACTTTGCTAAGAATGTTGATAATGAAGATGCCACCGAAATGTTCCGCCGAACAAATGTTGAACTAAAGAGGCCTCGTAGTCATGGAGGTGGAAGCCAATGAGGCGAAAGTGCTAAACAGGGCCGAGGTGGTGATCGTGAATGATTTTTAGTTTTTTTTTTTTTTATGTGTTAGACGAGTATGTTAAGGTTAATGGTTGGACAAATGTTTCTTTATGGTTGGTTGGACAAATGTTGGATTTCTAATTGTAGAATGAATAGTTTGCTTAGTTATGTTAAGTTTCAATGCTATTAGCCGTTAAGGATTTAATACTTATAAAGTGTCGGCCCTTGTTTTTAAGCAAATTGACGGCCCTGGCACCAGAAATTATGTATTTACCAGGGTTGGCATGTTAAGAACATCACGACATAACAACTATATCTTAGTCGTCGTCCTTTTAAACCACTATAGTGCCGACTAAAAGTCGATAGATGTGACCATTTCATGTGTAAAAAAATGCTAATAGTCAGCATATTAAAAACGTTATGACCTAGACGACTATATATTAGTCGTTTTCTTTTTAAAACATTATCGTGCCGACTAAAGTTAGATGAATATGACTATTTCTTGTGTGATTAAATGCTAATAGTCATCATGTTAACAATAGCACGGCCTAGATGACCATGTATTGGTCGGCATCATATTAAACAGATATTGTGCCGACTAAAAGTGGATGAATATGACTATTTCATGTGTGCAAATATGATATTAGTCGTCAGATAACAAAACAACAATCTGACTACTATAACTACTCGCATTATAAGGAAAAGTAAACCTTGACAACGAGATCAAAATTTAAAATTTGCAAGTACAATTGCATTGATTTGCTATCCGAACGGCTAGATTTGGGCAATATTCTATAAATATACTAGTTTTCTCTACAAAACAACACATCTATTTTCATATATTATATAAAGCTCATTCCATCATCTACTCTTTCCAATTCTGTTTATACCTCTACATACAACCATGACATCATTTGATTCTAGTGAAGATTTGGCAATAAAACAAACATGGCACGCCGAAAGTCGAGTTGTAGATCTCTCCCCCGTAAGGGTAGAACCCAAAACTTTTGGGCGAAGATTTACAACCAATATAGGCGAGATTATGGGAATCCAAATAGAAAAAGTATTCAACAAATTCATGATAGGTACCAAGTTATCTAAAATGAAAAAGCGGGGGTCTAACAAACACACCCAATATTTCGCTTACCAATCTGTATGGACAAACTCCAATATACTTTCGAGAGAATCAATTAGACAGTCAGACTTAATCTCAAGAAAAGTATATCCAAGAGTTGTATCTCAATTCAATCGGCAATCAAACAAATAGGAATTTTCGAGCCTGATTGAATATAAGAGAAATAACTTGAACGGTACAAAAGATCAATGTTCAAGGATCGATCAATTTCAATCACCAACCGAAGTTTGGATTTACCAATTGATCGATTCAACGCACAACCTGTGATATTTCAATTACATAACAAAATATAATGCGGAAAAGAAATAACACAGACACCAGAAGTTTTGTTAACGAGGAAACCGCAAATGCAGAAAAACCCCAGGACCTAGTCCAGATTTGAACACCACACTGTATTAAGCCGCTACAGACACTAGAATACTCCAAGTTAACTTCGGACTGGAATGTAGTTGAGCCCTAATCAATCTCACACTGATCAAGGTACAGTTGCGTTCCTTACGCCTCTTGAACCATGCCGGGTTCTGCGCACTTGATTCCCTTAGTTGATCTCGCCCACAACTAAGAGTTGCTACGACCCAAAGTCGAAGACTTGATAAACAAATTTGGCTCACACAAAAAAGTCTATTATATAGATAAATCTGTCTCCCACAGATAAACCTATGAGTTTTGTTCCATCTTTTGATAAATCAAGGTGAACAGGAACCAATTGATAAACCAGACGTATATTCCCGAAGAACAACCTATTATTATCAATCACCTCACAATAATTTTAATCGATTAACGAAACAAGATATTGTGGAATCACAAACGATGAGACGAAGATGTTTGTGACTACTTTTCAATCTTGCCTATCGGAGAATAAATCTCGAGCAAATCTTAAAGAAGATAGTACTCAATCACGATAGAAAACAGCAAGATCAGAACACGCAACTACAGAGAAATAGTTGGGTCTGGCTTCACAATCCCAATGAAGTCTTTAAGTCGTTAACCTACAGGGTTTCGTGAAAAACCTAAGGTTAAAGGAGAATCGACTCTAGTCGCAACTAGTATCATATAGGAGGTGAGGGGATTAGGTTTCCCAGTTGCTAGAGTTCTCCTTTATATAGTCTTCAAATCAGGGTTTGCAATCAATGTTACCTTGGTAATAAAGAATTCAATATTCACTGTTAGATGAAAACCTGATTAGATTCAAGCTAATATCTTTCAACCGTTAGATCGAACTTAGCTTGTTATACACAAATGAAATGTACCATCATTTAGATAAAGGTAACCGTACCTAAACGTGTACACTTAGTTGGTTAAACAATAGTTAACCAAAGGTTAGCCATATGAGCACTTTCATATCAACCTTATTCATCTTTATCATAATTAGTTCAAATGAAACTAGTTAGAGAGTTGTTCAATTGTTTATATTCTCATGGAAGTATACAAGACACAATTGAAGCAAAATCGATTTTGATTCACTCGAATCATTTCATGAACATTATAGCCATGGTTTGCAAAAGATTGCATTCCTTATTATATAAATGTATTAGTTCATGAACAAACCGATTTTAGAACATAACTTACTTAAATATGCAAACGGGTACGCATACCTAAGTAGCCGGACTGAGTTTGGTTACGCCAGTACGCGTACGGGTACGCATACCATTTTTCACTTCCAAACTCCAACAAAAATTCACGGAACTTGAACTTCTGCCAGTACGTGTACGGGTACGCATACTTAGTTCCCGGACTTCCAACAACCAACCAGTACGCGTACGGGTACGCATACCATGGTTCCCGGTTTTGGAATTTACACAAATGTGAATACACACTATGTTTATACCCAATCATGGTTACATGTTCTAAACCCTCATTTCAACTATTGAAACATTCTTGGAAATGACAATGGCTGTCTCACACAAACTATTAGCTTCAAAGCAATTTTCAAGTGATCGAATGATCAATACGAAACATTCCGAGTCTACATCAAATGATTGTCTCATACAAATCATGTAAGATGTTACGAGGCGATTTTCACATGATCATCTTTTGACTTTCGTCAAGAATAAAAGATGAACTTGGTTAAAGCGAAAGCTTACCAACACATATTTCGAGAAATATCTAAGCGAGATAAACTCGGCTCGAAATACCAAATGTGTATAATTGAAGTCTATATAGCAATACGACTTTTTGTCTCAAATAGGAGATAGAGTAGATAGACATTTGAGTGATAGATGAGTTCAAGTCTCCACATACCATTTGTTGATGAAGTTCCTCAAGTTCCCTTGAGTAGTTCTTCGTCTTCATTTGATGAAAGCCATGAAGTCTAAAGCTCAACTACACTTACTATCCTAATCCGAAACTTATCTATAAGTAGACTAGAAATCAAGACTTATAGTTTTGGCAACTAAACTTGACAAACAAGCTTGAGATAGCAACGCTTGCGAGTTTGACAAAGCAGTGCTCTAACACAAAACGGCACATGTGATTTTATAGTTATCCAACAACGGATCTTCAATACTATCCATCTGAGCTTGTCCCCTCAACAATTTGTAAGTATTTTTAGAGTTTCTTTCACATAACCTAAGTTGTTTGATGTTCTAATTAAACAACGCTAACAAAGTAAGTTTGTGTTGTGTTTTTGTAGCACGAAGTTGTAAAATCGTGCTACTTAGAGGAAAAGGGGGAAGCATTCACATTTAATGAAAGCTATCATTTTATGGTATCCAAAATTCCGGAGTATGAATTGCACGGAGTTTCCTCCAATGAAGATTGATAATTTTAGAATTGTTTGTGTTGATTGTAAATCTCTATGTAAACCCCAAGATATCATAACTCGTCTACTAGGGTCGCCTAGGGGTTCAAAGGATTGATACACGTGCTAAGTGCATCCGTGATGCCCACGAAAGTGGTTAGATATTATGTTTCAATGTATGTACTAACCACTACGAATAAAGTAGATAACATCTTTTGTTCAGTTTTTTGTGGGGTTTAAATAACAGATGACAAGTTTTCAACGGGCACAACCAGCTTATTAGTCCTAGTCGTATATTTATGAAATTACAACATTGACGACTACAGTCCAGCTGGCAGGTTAAAAATTTAGTACCTTGTCGACAAATGAAGCATTTATAACACATGTTTATGAATGTCAAAACTCATATAGTCGGCATTATGTATTATTAACAACATGCCGGCCAGTCATGGTCGTTGTCTTCCAGATTAGTGGACCTTTCCGATTTTTCATACTTTCAGAACTGAAAGTATTGATTTCTCCTGTCATTTTGAGAATAAAACTATTAGACATCTTTGCAATCCTCTTTATAAAAGTGTTTGGCCTAGTGTTATTTCATTTCCGTTACAATTTTTTTATTCGAAACATTTTTTTTTCTCAAACTTATTCCATCATAATCCATAAGTTCAATCTAAATAAAACTTATTTCATAACTTTTCATCCTACAAATTAATCTGACTAAATTAATTAAGCTAACATATTAATTAGTGCTAATTAAACAAAGACGTTTAGCCATTTTTAAAAATAACTGGTCAGGGGGCTTTGGCTTTTTAATGACCACCCCAATTAATCTATATATACTTTAACCTCAACCTCGCCAATATAGTCAGTACCAACAAAGTTAGCTACCCACTTCCCAACGTATATCTCCCGCCGATAGTTGGTATGTGAGATTTTACCAACTGTGAGATTTTATTTTATCGAAAGATGGAAGCGAATCTCTAGATTGGCAAACTGAGCTAATCTCTGATCCATCCAGGAAAATAAACAACTGAGTTGACTCAGCGATATAAAATCTCTCGGTTACCAGAACAGAACACTGTGAACTGGTAAGTGATTTCTGTTAAGAACACGGTGAGTTGTTGACCCTCCTTCCATATATAACAAGTCATTTTTGTAATTAATTTTTTTTTAAACGGCCAGATCATAAAACGATAATATCGAAAATCTTGTCTGATCCACCAACTATTCTACAGCTAGTGAACGTCTGACTTAAATAATTATATTTCCATTCATACCCTCCTTGACCCTATTACTGTACAGTACCCGTTCCTGCAGCCAGGCATGTGTGCGTCTGTATGTTTATGGTTGTGGACCACCGACCGAGTACAAGCACAGGGGGATGGGAGGGATTATGTAGAAATTGACGTTTAGTCCCAAAGTTAGTGGGCTTTGGACGCTTTAGTCCATTTATCTGAAGCCTAGTACTCCCTAGTCCAAATAAACCCCGCGTCCAACAGTTTAGTCCAAATATAGACGAGTTAGTCCAAACACCCTACGATTCAGAATTTTCCAATACCTTAATTACCCTTTCTTCAAATGATACAGAGATATGAATGAGACTTTTTAGTTTTAGATCTAAGATTTCTAATTAAGAGAGATTCATAGAGAAATGAGAGAGATTTCGAGGCGATTTCTTGGATTCAATCGTTTCTTCATCATATTTCGATCCCAGGTTAGAGATCTCCAATTTCACTCCCATTTCTTTTTCGTTTTTATCTGTTTCCTGGATTTCAATCCCATTTTTCTATTTTTTTAAAAATGCATAATATGAAATTGATTTGTCTTTTGATTTATGTTTTTGATTTTGTTATCTGTTAGGATTTGGTTTTCATGAAACTCTTTTGGTTTATGTTTTTGGTTTTGATTTTTTTTTTGATGTATGATATGAAATCGATTCGATCTTAATTTGTTCTTTGATTTTTTATTTGCGATTTCTTCTTTCGAATAATTGAACTCTTTGGATGTTTTATAATCGAGTTTAAAGTTATTCATTGTTATTAACTGATAGAGTAGTTGATTTCTTTCATTTTTTGACTGTACAGAATGTGTACTTTCTTGTACACTATACATATTTCGATTTATTGTGATGTTAAGGTTGTTTCGAAAAATTAATTCTCATATAAATTTAAATATGATTCAAATCTTTTTGATGTTAAATCTCCGTGTTAGAGAATTCGATTTTGAAATCTTTTAGATGTGACTCGGATCTATTTTATTAGTTTTTTTATTTATCATTTGTGTGTTGATTAAACCTAAAAATGCTACTTTTGAGATCTTTTGCATGTGGTTTAGATCTTTGATGTCTTCATTTATGTGTTTTTGATATATGTTTTTTTTTATAAAATGCAGGGTATTAACCATGTTTGGGAAGATTGTGTATGCTATCTCGAATCATGGTGAGCATTCGACCCTATTTGGTACATGTGTACACATTTGTACGGTAAATTTATCTATGATGAATGCATGGGTTTTTTTATTTGAACCATTGCTCTATTTTGTTATCTTCATGTAAATATATTTACTTACTTTGTATACTAGTATGCTCTGTGATGGATGCAAGACCTGTTTTGCTGGTATATATGCTAGATTTTGGTATTTTTCTGTAGATGTGTACATTTTTGTACACTAAAATGCTCAGTGATGAGTATATGGTCTGTCATGTGGGTATGGATGTTATATTTTGTTAGGTTTTTGTAGAGTGTACATGTTTTGTACACTAGGATGCTCTTTAATGAATGAATGACATGTCCAGTTGGTATGATGCTAGCATTTGTTAGTTTTCTGTAGAGGTGTAAATGTTTGCACACAAAATTTTGTTTCAGTTTGCATAGCATGTTCATGCACTTTAATTTACACCGTATATGTTTTTGATATATGGTTTTTGTAATATATTAGGTATCAACCATATATCTGCGAAAGTTGTGTATGCTATTTTTGAATCATGGTGAGTATTCATCCATACGCTAGTATATACTCTCTCATGATTTTCTTTTGAATGATGCTCCGACAGATCATCTTGTATGTTCTGTTTTGTGGGTATGGATGTTGGATTAGTTGCATTTTTGAAGGTGTGTACATAGTTGTACACCATTGTGTTGTGTCATTATTATATGGCATGCTTTAGGAGTATGGATGTTGGATTTTTATAGGTGTATACATAGTCGTTCACCATTATGCTCACTCATAATTTTATGGTCTTTTTGTGGGTGTGGATGTTTCTTTAGTTAGAGTTTTGTATAATTGTACATGTTTGTATACTAGTATGCTCTGTGATGAATTGATTGCCTATCATGTGAGTATGTACTCTAGAGTTTGTTACGTTTCTATAGAGGTGTACATATTTGTACACTTGTATGCTCTGTAATGATTATTTTGAAGTTTATTTTTGACTTTAAGATTTTCGGGAACATATTTTTTGGTGTATATTGTTGTACATATTTTTGACTTTATGGACTGTATTACTAGGGTGCATGAATCATTTGCTCGCAGTTAACGAAGATTGTTGGACATGAATGCGACGAAGAGATGATTACCTCTTGATTATTCTATTATAAATGGTGGATGTCACTTGGGTAAGTTTCTTTACCTTCGCAATTAAACTTGAAACCTTATTTTGAGCATAGTTAACCCTAGTAATGATGTGGATGATATTCGGGTTGATGATATGTCACACTTCAGACTCATTAAGTATTATTTGATTTTATATGTATTAAATTTAGGGACTCATAAGCTCAAACTGATTTTATTCAATATGGGTAGTGATATTGTTGCTTAGATACACGATTCAAGTTGTATGTGTGTATAAAATTGTGCACGTTGTCATGTCTCATTTATATATCGCATTTCTATGGGTATGGATGTGCATCGGTTGATCGTTTTGAAGATGTGCATAGTTCTGCAACTAAGTGTGCATAGTTGTACACATGCTTTTTGTTAATGTAAACATATTTATACACATGTTTATTGTTTTTGAATCTGCGCATAGTTCTGCAACTTTATGTTGTTTTGTTTTTTCCAGATCATTTCATTGGTGCTTATGTATTATTTTCCAGGTTGAATATTATCATGTTGATGTCTAAGAGACAGGTAAAAGCTCTTATAAATAGACTCATTAGTCCCATATCTAAGACTCTATTTGGAAGACGAAGAAATCAACACATTAAAATTGATAGAGAGAAGTAAAGAAAACCTATGATGTGCACTGAGTGATTTACTTGCACCTTCCTTGATGATTTACTACCCTTCTTGCTTACGACTTTGTACCTTTTTTTTTCATGTTGATTGTTACAGTGAATCTTACTATCTTATTTATTTTAAGAATTCAGTTTGGTTTTTACTTCAGTATGTGTCTTTATTTCTGCAGGTATGAATAATTTTTTGACATGTCAGTACATATTCATGTACACTTTAATTTTCTAACCTGTCAGTAGATGTGCACCATCATGTACACCATTATGTACACATGAAAATAAAAAAAATTTACCTATAATATACCCTGTAAATCTGAGAAAAATCTATATTTAAAACATCAATATTTTACTAGTAATAATATTTGTTTAAGAAAGTTAAGAAACATAGTTGTCAAAAGTTTAAGAAAGTTACAAACAACTTAAGCAAGTTTTAAACATAAATCAAGTTGTTTCTCTCCTACTCGCATGCCAATCTTGGTATTATTTATCTTCTGCGATATTCTACAGCTTGGCAGGACCACCGACAGGTTTCTGCAGGTTCTGATGCTACCATCTCCAACAAGTATGTACACACCTATAAAAATCAAACAAATCCAACTTCAAAAATTATGAAACATGCCATATATCCATGAGATAGCTTACCAGTGTACTAGTATGTATACCATGACATCCATACTTCGAAAATTATAGAACCCGTGACATCCATACCCACAAAATAGATCATATATCCATGATATAACATACTAGTGTGCAAGTATGTACACACCTACAGAAATCTTAAAAATCAAATATTCATGCTCACACAAGATAGGTCATATGTCCATGACATGATACAACAGTGTACATGTATGTACACACCTATACAAATGACACAATCTAATATTCAAAACCACAAAACAGGTCATACTCCCATGAGATGATACATCAGTGTACAAGTATGTACACACCTACAGAAATTTAACAAATCCAACATACACGCTCACACAAAACATGCTATATATGTTCATGACATGATACAACAGTGTACAAGTATGTGCACACCTACAGAAATGTCAAAACTCCAATATTCAAAACAAAAAAAAACAGATCATATGCCCACAACATTATATAACGGTGTACAAGTATGTACACTCCTGAAAAAATCTATAAAAAAAAACATGCACGCCCACGAAATAACCCATACATCCTTGAGCTGTCATACATGTGTACAAATCTGCATTCAACCACAACTAATTCAAGTAAAATAGAATTCATACTCCCATAACATTACATAAACCCCTGAAATGGCATGTTGTTGTACAAATCTGCACACAACTACAACAAATCTAACAAAAACAACATCCATGTCCACATAACAGTTCACACACCCCCGAAATAACATTCTTGTATACAAATATGTACACTACCACAACAAAACTAACAAAAACAACATTCATGTCAACAGAACAGTCCATACAACCCTGAAACAGAACGTCAGTGTACATATCTGTACACTATCACAAAAGATCTAACAAAAACAACATTTATAGACATATAACAGGTCATACATCCCTGAAACAGCATGCCGGTGTACAGATCTGTACACTATCATAATAAATCTAACAAAAACAACATTCATGCTCACTGAACAAGTCATACATCCATGAGATATCGTACATGTGTAAAAATCTATACACAACCACAACTATCTAAGTAAAATAAAATTTATACTCACATAACAGTCCATACACCCCTGAAATAGCATGTGTTGTTGTACAAATTTGTCACAACTAAAAAAACCCTAACAAAGACAACATTCATGCCACATATCAGTCCATACACCCCTGAAATAAAATTATGGTGTATAGATATGTACACAACTACAATAAATCTAACAAACAAAACATTCATGCCCACATAACAGTCCATAGACCCCTGAAATAGCATTATGGTGTATAAATCTGTACACTACCATAACAAATATGTATACTACCAACATTCATGCCCACAAAAACAATCCATACATCCCTGAAACAGTACTGCGGTGTACAAAACTTTACACTATTACAAAAAGTCTAGCAAAAACGATATTCATACACACAGAATAGTCCATAAATCTCTGAAACAACACTGCGGTGTACAGATATGTTCACTATCACAAAAATCAAATAAAAATAACATACATACACACATAACAAACCATACATCCCTGAAACAGCATGCCGGTGTACAGATCTTTACACAATTATAACAAATCTAATAAAAATAGCATTCATACACACATAACATGTCATACATCCCTGAAACAGCACGTCGGTGTACAGATTTGTATACCATCAGAACAAATCTAACAAAATAGCACTCGTACACACATAATAATCCAATATATGAAAGTAGAAAATGATCTTACCTTTTGTTACTTGAATAGATGTTGAATCTTCTTTTTGTTGTTTTTTTTTCTTCTTTGAATGTCTTGATTTCTCTTCAATCGCCGATTTCCTTTTAGATGACGATGGTTTTGGATCTTTTGATACCTAATTAGATGTTGAATCTAATGCTTGTTGTTGTTTTGTTCTCTTTGAAGCTCTTGATTTGTTTTCAATCATTGATTTCGATTTAGATGAGGACTGTCTTTTTATTGCATCTCCTTCATCATGATGTTACTGCTGCTGCGATGTTCATCCATAGCTAGGGTTTTGATTTGAATCTTCACTAATTTCTGTTTCTTTTTCTCTCGGTTAAATGATTTTTTTTGATTTTTTTCTAGTCTTTCTTTTTCCAGTTTTTGAGAAGAATAACGGTTTTAATTCGCAGCACGTGTGGATTACGAAAACCGTGTAAAGGATATTAATTTCTTTGCATCTTTTTTGGACTAATCTGCACCTAGTCGGCTCGGGATGGACTAAACAGTACTTTTGGACGGGATTTTGGACTAAATCGTTTTTTTCCCAGGGATTATTCGTTGTCACATTGTTGGGTTAAAAATACCTCGACTATTTATTCCATCCAGACTCCAATGATGTTTCGTTCTCATCCTCCTTCCTCTAGGAGTGTGGGTGTGACTGCAAACAGAGCAGATATTGGACAAGTTATATAAATAAACAGATGAATGTAAAACTTGGCCCAACTGGATAAATAAATGTCTGTATTGTACTAAACGCAACATAGCATCGGTAACAAATTGGTTCTCCTCGACTGATTTTTGTTTATGCCTCTACTACATAGTTAGTCGAATTCTTAGAAGTGTTTTAGACGGACAACGACGATGAAGAAATTTTTGTTTTCACGACCTAAGCACAATGTTAATAACCTTTTAATGTCGTAAATATGGTGGATCAGTTGATTTTTTTTATTAAAAAATGGTAAAAGTATAACTTCATTAAAACTTAAACCAAACAGATGTTACATGAGTTTTCAGCAGATGTTTCTCATATAGGAGCAACAAAACATTACACTATAATATTCTACTGATAAGGAAATTCTAATTTGAGATAGTATGTCTTCTCTCTAGCCCCATTTAGTTCCGTCCATAACCCTTATTTCTTCAGCCTCCTCGAATGAAGAAGCTCTACCATCTCCTCCTCTTAGGCCGGTTCCTAAGGGTATAGCAAACAGGTCAGTTTGTCAGTTTTGCACCCACTATGGAGCTGGCAAACTAACAAACAGGCCTGGCTAAATGGCAAATTTGCCACTTAGCCTGGCCAGGTCGAGTCCCTACCGAGCGGTCGAGTCTCGACTTGACGGTCTAGTCTTGACCGGGCAATCTTGTATAGATCGCTGGCGGTTGAGACTCCACCGCTCCGTAGTTTTCTAATATTTTAAAACGTCTTCTTTCCTGCTTTTTCTTTTTATAGTGTTACTTTTACTCCATATTGGTCCCACTAAATATATTAAAACCTTAAAAATATCCCACATACACACATAAATAATTTTTTTATTAACAAGGATCCCACTTATCATAACAAATATGTTATTTTATCTAAGATTTGTCAGTTTTACCTAATATTTGCCAGTTTTCCCATAGTGGAGAAACGGATTTGCCATGCCATGCATGGCATGGCAAAACAACTTTTATGCTCTACCCCATAGGAACCGGCCTTACTCCTTCATGACCATACCCGGGCCGGCGTTGGTGTCACTGGAAATCGAAGCCGCATCCACATTGAAATTATTAAAATCACCTAAGGGTCTCATCCATTGCTTATGGGAAATTTTACGAACACAAATCTCCTGCTTTTAGGAGTTTGTGTACACCGGAGCAGATGTACCGCAGTGGTATGGAAGTGAGAAGAGGGGCAGTATGGTAATTCAGTACAGCACAGAATCTTAAACAAAAGTGTCAACAGTAGTCGAAGAACAAGTAAAAAGTAATGACGTTAGATTTTTCTGTTTACTTAAATATATTTTGAGATGAACAAAGATCAATTTTAAACCGTTGGATCGGTACAAGAAGAAGAAGTCTATCTCAAGCAAACGGGAGAGTGTAGCAATCAATACAATCTCCCATCTCTCTCTCTTGCTCACTCTTTACCTTTTCTCTTTCTCTCTCTCTTCAATGGCGTTTCTGCAGCTCTGTTCACAATAATGATCTCCATTTCGTTTTTTTTTTTTTTTTTAAATAAATCTCAACTGTCTGTTCCGTATTAATCCTATCTCTTCAAGAATTATCAGATCTTCTCTGAAAATTTTCATTTTTTCTCCATTTTCGTCTAGTCCATAATCACACTACTATTTGCGTCTTTTGGATTCTTTACATAATTTTCCATTAATACTCATTTTTGAGGTTTAATTTTTACATTTTTTCTATACAATTTAAGAATACCTGAGCTTGAATATCAGATCTTATCTGTTAAAAAAAGATGCCAGGCTTAGTATCAGTAAAAACACCGCCAGGATCAACACCATTGCGAATTCACGTATCAGATGAAAATCAAGAAGAATTGTCCAACAGCAACAATCGTCGGTCTACATCACGAACACCAATCCCAAAACGAACATCATCGCCATCGCCATCGACGGCATCAAGAAGTAGACCATCACCAGGAACATCTTCAGGAGGAAAGAAAAAAATTGAAAAAAAACCTGAAATTGATGAAACGGCATTAGACAATCCAGATCTAGGACCATTCTTATTAAAACAAGCCAGAGACACCATAGCATCAGGTGATAGTCCAATTAAGGCATTGGATTTTGCAATTAGGGCTTCTAAATCATTTGAAAGATGCTGTTCAGACGAACCAAGAAATTTGGAATTAGCGATGAGTTTACATGTTGTTGCTGCAATTTATTGCAGTCTGGGAAGATTTGAAGAGGCCATACCTGTTTTAGAACAAGCAATTAAGGTTCCTGATGTTACTAAAGGATCTGATCATTCTCTAGCTGCTTTTTCTGGGTATATGCAATTAGGTGATACTCATTCCATGTTAGGTCAGTTAGATCGATCTATTTCTTGTTATGATTCTGGTTTGAAGATCCAAATTGAAGCTTTAGGTGAATCAGATCCAAGAGTTGCTGAGACTTGCAGGTACTTAATCTCTCTCTTTCTGTCTCTAGATTTTCTTCTGAACATGATGGCGTACTGCAGTACACTGAATGCAAAGAAGTTTTTGTTCTTGGCTTACGTTAGTGAATTCCTTGTACGCATGAGTAAGTTCCAAAGTCAGTCCTCGTTGAGCTAATATGCGCCTATAGTTGGTTTACTTGTGTTTGTCCGTGCCCACTTGATCCAATGTACAGTATGGCTGATTGTGCCAATTTGAATTTGAAACTCTTTATTTATTCTAATAACAGAATTAATAATAACAGTTTTTTTTTTTTTTTTGTAGTGCATTTAATGATACTGTATCCTTCTTACAAATTACATAAGCACAGCAATTTTTACTGTTTTAGTATCAAAAAGTAATTAGTATCAAAAAAGTAATTTTTTGTCTATTTTGTTTCGGTTTGTTTTCTAATCCTAATTTTGGGTTATTTAGCTGAGGCATAACTTTCTTAGATAACCATAAATTTTTTTTTTTTTTTTTTTTTTTTTTTTGGGTGTGTGTGTGTGTGTGGTGTGACATTCATCTACTAATGTGAGCAATTATTTTGACGATCAACAGGTACTTAGCTGAGGCAAATGTGCAAGCTATGCAATTTGATCAAGCAGAAGTTCTTTGCAAGCAAACCCTTGAAATTCACCGTGAACATAGTGCACCAGCATCACTTGAAGAAGCAGCTGATCGTCGATTAATGGCTCTTGTTTGCGAGGCAAAAGGAGATTACGAATCTGCACTTGAACACCTTGTTCTTGCTAGCATGGCTATGATTGCTGCTGGTCAAGACAATGAAATTGCTGCTATTGATGTTGGTATTGGTGACCTATACCTCTCACTTTCCCGTTTCGATGAAGCTGTATTTGCCTACCAAAAAGCTCTTACTGTATTTAAATCTATCAAGGGTGACAATCATCCATCTGTTGCATCGGTCTTTGTTCGCCTTGCTGATCTTTACTATAAAACTGGCAAATTCAGAGAATCTAAGTCTTATTGTGAAAGTGCTTTAAGGATTTATACAAAGCCAGTGCCTGGAACCACATCAGAGGAGATTGCTGGTGGGTTAACAGAAATTTCAGCTATTTACGAAGCTGTGAATGAACCTGAGGAGGCTTTGAAGCTTTTGCAGAAGGCAATGAAGTTATTGGATGATACTCCCGGACAGAGAAGTACAATTGCAGGTATAGAAGCTCAAATGGGTGTTATGTTTTACATGGTTGGAAGGTATTCAGATGCTCGGAATTCATTTGAGAGTGCTGTGACAAAGCTTAGAGCCAGTGGAGAGAAAAAATCGGCATTTTTTGGGGTGGTGTTGAACCAAATGGGATTGGCTTGTGTACAATTGTACAAAATAGATGAAGCCGCCGAGTTATTTGAAGAAGCTAGGGGCATACTTGAACAGGAGTGCGGTCCCTTTGATCCAGAGACACTTGGTGTATACAGCAACCTTGCAGCAACTTATGATGCCATGGGCAGGTAAGAGGTCTTCCAGTGATTTCTCTTAAAGCAATTGATATCATCTTCCATCAGTGGCAGTACAAGATAACTGTCGTTCTGTGATTTGCTTCATGATTTGGCGACCAAATTCATTTTGGCTTGTGATCTAAAAACTTAATTTTCAGAATATTTTCTTATCAATCATTCAAGCATTTCATGATGTATTTTCAAGTTCTATTTTGTAGTGAAATTATTTCCAGTACAACCTTTTCCCTTATTTTTAAGACTTCATCGTGACCCTGCAATGCCAGTTTTATGTCGTATTCTGTAATAAAAGGCTACTAATATGGTATGTAACCTGCTTTATTGATCATTTTTGCATATATTTGCATTTCAGAGTGGAAGACGCAATCGAAATATTGGAACATATTCTCAAGGTGAGAGAGGAAAAACTAGGAACAGCGAACCCAGATGTTGATGACGAGAAGAAAAGGCTTGCAGAGCTACTTAAGGAAGCGGGCAGATCCCGCAACAAAAAAGCAAAATCACTCACAAACTTGCTTGATTCTACCTCGCAGAGGATGAAAAAAGAAGTAAATAAGAGATGGTCTGGCTTGGGTTTCAAAAGTTAAAAGAAAGTCTAATCTCTTTCTCCCCTTAATTCTACTTTATGAAAAAATGGGCACAATGTAAGAAGAAGTAGTAGAAGAGTGTATAAAGTGTCAGGTTTGCTAATTTGATTCTGCTCTTTCTGTTTTCTTTTAGCTTTTCCACAAGCTTCCCACTATTTGTTTTATAATCTTTTGATTGCTATTTTTGTGTAATTTGGGTTTGTGATATTGAACATGTTCCCTTCATAAAAAGGAAATTTCTAACATGTATTTTCACGCCAATAAATAATTGTTTCATTTCTGTTTTCCAGCCAAGAACAAGAACAAGTCTATACAATAATAATAAACTAGTAAGCCGGCTATTTACCTACATGCACACAAGTATATTTTCTCTCTACTTATTGCTACTGTCAAAAGACTCCTAACATTTTCAGAGTGTCATAACTCCATATTTACACATCTTGGACTCAATTGTCGATCAGAAAAGGTAATTCTCATGATCAATATCAGTGAGTGGTTCATCTGATCACGTCTGACCACATTCAAACATCTTATATACTCAATACAACAGCAATTTTATGAAACATTCTGATTAGAACAAACATTCCATAAAAATAAAATCTTAACCAATAAAGAGTAACAGAGTAGAGTAAACTTATTGAAAAGAAACCAAGTAAACGGTTTTATATAGGAGGGGATTCATACTTAAAGTATGGAGCCCGTGTCCATAGTAGCCAAATCCTCTTTTAGATAACCTGGTGGCTTGAAAGGATCAGACTCCAAGTATGCCTCTGGACGGTAGAACCCAGCATCATTTACACGATTACTAAGCACATGAAGAATCGGTTTCTTACTTCCGTATTCATCTCGATTGTTATCGACATATTCTTTCGCTTCCGCTGCTACCTCATTTACGAAATCGAATCGATTCTCCTCTGACAATAGCAGCCTTTCTATGTCCATTGACAAGAGTTTACCAGATTCCCTTACTTTTCTCACTTGCTCTTCCAAGAAAGGAATTCGATCCATCTTATATCTGACCTTCTCATCTTTCTTAGTCTGAAAGATAAACTAAAGTATTAGCTCTTCACCACCACGGTTGAAAGTTACTAGCAAAAATCTTTTACACTGATAATCATCTAGAAACATGACAAATGTATGCCATATGAAACCGAAAGTTCTCTAGATAGTAGGCATAAAAGCTCTCCAAGTGCAACCACAAGGAAGACTAGCTTGAGTGTTAGCTGAATGTCAGACAAGACAAGAAATAAATGCCATCTAGCCGGAAATAAGCAGTTCACAGAAACCAAAAGTTCAACAAAATTCTTGGAAGATTAGCACCAAAATTTCCTAAAAAGAACTGTCCAGCTAAAACTCAATCTCAAACAACCTAATGGATAATTCATCCCTAGATTTAACTCCATAATCCAAATACAGACAACTAAAGAGCTAAAAATATAGAGAGGCTGATAAAAATTTAAGAAATGATCTCCCAAATGAGAGACAATCAAGCTCCCTATCATTGTAACCTCAAGGAAGTACGAAATCAGGAGACCATCTGTCGGATTGACATGCATTCGAGAGAGGCGGTCCTAAAAATGTACTGGTTTTAGTTAACAGTCACAATATTACTCTACATTTCTAGTTTCCCCAATACATTTCTTCTAATTCATTACAATTTCAACAGAACCCAAAAACGTAAAGAAAAAAGAACATAATAAAGATCGAATTAGGTCGAACTTTACATACCAGTTTTCTACGCCTCCATATTCTCCTTCCATTACCACTATTTTGTGATAATTCCTGTGTTGAATAAATTTTGGTTGGCTAATAAATTTTAACGCAAAGAGCAGAGAATTAGATACAAATTATATGTACTCAATGAATAATCAAGAAACCCAATCACCCAAGAAGTGAACAAAAGTAAGATTGAAAGAAGATTACTTGTGATTTAATTGACAAGTTCAAATTCCATGAATTTCCTTGCGTAGCTTCCAAATTCTGAGAGAAAGAGAGTGCGTAAGTAAGATAGTGAGGTAGAAATTCTATAAACCTACAAAAAAGCGACACACTTACAGAGGAAGGCAGTATTGATGAGGAGAAGAAATGGAAAGAAGACAGAGCCATTGTAAAATAAACAAAGTGGACTGGAGAGATAACTGGTGATGAAGAAGAAGGGATAGGGTTGGGTTTGGGTTTGGGCTTTGTATTATGCTCAAGCCCCAATGATTTTTTGGGACCATTGTTTTATTTTTGGGTAAGACATTAGAAATAAATCTAGATCATATTTATATTAATTCATAAATTACCCTCCTGATTAATTTTGGGTAATGATTAGTTAGTGTTAATACTCCCTCCGTCCTAGTTTATTTGCCTAAATTTGGGATTTTTTTGGTCCTAATTTAGTTGCTAGGTTTCATATTTTCCCTCATTTTATCCTAATCTACCCCTATGTTGGAATCAGGTCATGGTATTGAGAATTGTGATTCTATTTCCTATACACAATCTTAAATAGTCCTCTCTTTATATATCCTTTATTCTCTTGAGTTAAGATTTTTTTGTTTTGAATTCTTGTAAAGACCAAAAAACTAGATATGTAAAAACTATGTATCTTAAATACTAGCTTGGGGTAATTTTGGAAAAAAAATTCCTCTCTATGCTTTTCTTAATCTTTGTGCAAAAACCAATTTAGGCAAGTAAACTAGGACGGAGGGAGTAATAGTTAGTGTAATGATTAAGTTAAAGATAATTAGTGAGATTAAATTAACAGATGGTTTTTTTTTTAAAAAGAAGTACAATTATTGAGAGAGTAAAGTTAGAGAAGATGAAGAAGAAAAACACGGGAAAAAAAAATGAGTTCACTAAGCTTGAGTATTCAAGTGATGATAGCTCATCTGAATCTTCATCTCCTTCCTCTCCCAGAGTATTCGTTAATCTTCACAATGATCCAGATATGAGTTATTTCTTAGATGGTAATTGTATTCTTCTCCAAACTCAATCTCAAGATGAAAACGATGGATTTTACCAACCACAACCGGAGGAAGAGTATTTGGGTACCCAGGTATGCTTCAAACTTAGATAATGTTGGTTGAATTGGTCCAAAATTTCAAAAAAATATAAATTTTTAAAGTAGATTTCGGCTAGGTCAAGGCAGTTCGGTTACCTTATGTGAAGAACAGGTAACCGAACGCATCTGGAAGTGTAGTTCGGCTACTTTTTCCAAAGACGCAGGTAGCCGAACTCTCTTTTAATGGAGGTTTTTAGTCGTTCGGTTAACAGACATGTTGCCGAACTTTTTTTTATAGGATTTACAGAGTTATGTTCGGTTTTCCCGCAATGTTGCCGAATTTTAGGGTCTAGAAGTTCGGTTGGTTTGCAAACTTCAACCTAACCAAATATCTAACCGAACTTTACGTAAAAATAAGATTATACCAAG
>JAJJMB010017748.1:1322153-1337097 GCA_023531105.1 Papaver atlanticum
AACCAAATATCTAACCGAACTTTACGTAAAAATAAGATTATACCAAGTGTACGAAGTTCGGTTGGTTCGCAAACTTCAACCCAACCAATTATCTAACCGAACGTTACGTTAAAATTAAGATTATACCAAGTGTAAGAAGTTCGGTTGGTTTGCAAACTTTGACCCAACCAAGTTCCCATCCGAACTTCACGTACCAATTTATTTTTAAGCAAACTATTAACTTTGGTTGGTTCGCAAAACTGCTTTCGTTAAAATTCTCTTCTTGACGAACTTATTTGTGATTGCAATTGATGTTGTTCCATTTCTTGTAGATTGAATGCCAACCTATACCAATGGATGATCAACCTTCTCCGGTTGATATGTTGTTCGAAGATACATCCCATCACTATGTTAATGAGTTGGTATTTGACTTACCTATTGATGTGAAGAACTGGGCTAGAGAACATGCCAAGAAAGACATGTGCATATTAGTTTTGAATGGAAAAGAAAGCAAAACTCGTTTTGAAATGGTTTGTGAGAGAAGTGGAGATCCCGATGTTAGTCACAAGAGGAAGGGTTATGTGTATAAAGGAAAGACGACAAGGAAGAACACAACGTGCTCAAAGAAAATTAAATGTCCGTTCAAGCTATTATTTAAGAAGTGCAAAAAAATGAAGGGATGGGTTCTATCTAAGGATGATGTGGAAGGTCGTCATAACCACCCTCGTCCGGAACATCTTGAAGGACATTCAATGGCCGTAAGGCTCACTCCTCAAGAAATGGAGAAAATAGCTAAATTTAGGAGAATGGGTATTTCACCACTTAATATGCTTCGCTTACTAAAGGATGATAACAAGGATAACGTATCATCTTTGTCCACCATTTACAATGCAATTGAGACAATTAAAAGGAATGAATAGAAGGATAGACAAGTGATGCAACAATTGTTGTTGTTTTTTGCTCAAGAGTGTGCATAATCGATCTATCCTTAAAATCCCTCTCAGTTCATTACAACCACTCGTCCTTAGAAAAAATACCTCTCAGTTCTCTCACTCTCTCATACAGATGATAAGGTTGCGCGGTTCAAAAGAAGGTAGGTCCGGAAAAAGAAATAACACATCTATTCATTGCGCATCCGAATAGTGTTCAATTGGCTCAATGCTTCCATGAAGTTCTTATAATGGATTGCACTTACAAGACTAACAAATACGAGATGCCATTGTTGAACATTGTTGGTCGTACGTCGACGAAGTCACCGTTTACCGTTTCTTTTTGTTTTCTAAAGGACGAGCAAGAACCAAGTTACACTTGGGAGCTACAACAATTGAAGGCGATCTACCGAGATGATGAAAAATAGGCAAACTCTAATTTTGTGTTCCAGAGAATAGTTCGGTTAGTAAAGTTTTTTTGTGAACAAACCGAACTCGACATATATGCAATTAGGGAAGAGTTCGGTTAGTAAGGTTTTTTTGCGAACAAACCGAACTCGACATATATGCAATTAGGGAAGAGTTCGGTCAGTAAGGTTTTTTTGCGAACAAACCGAACTCGACATATTAGGGAAGAGTTCGGTTACAAAAATCTAAAAAAAGAAATATGCGAACAAACTGAAGTCCATATGTATGCATTAATGGTAAAGTTCGGTTAGAGGGTAAAGTTCGGTTAAATCCGAACTCAACATATTGGGCAAAATAGCAAAGTTCGGTTACAAAATATTCTTAGCATTCTTTGCGAAGCAACCGAGCTGTCAGTTCGGTTACCTAATGTTAAATTCTGAGGAACCGAACTGTTCTTCGTGTTCTTCCTTTCAGGAGTTCGGTTAAAAAACTAGGGTTTTTTTGAAACTCGTCCTAACCGAAGAACTTACTGTAACTTCCATTTGAACTCTATTTTGATGATTTATATTCAATTTAACGAATCAAAATCAAATTAAAAGTAATGGGTTTGTGGGAAAATACCTGCAGATTTTTGCCATGGTAGAATCAGGGTTTCTATTGCGTCTTTGGTACCCGATTATGGCTTTTCCTTCCGGTTCCACTTATTTATTAATCTCAAATTCACTTGGGATATTTGCTAGATGTCCTAATTGGGGACCTTCTCCTGGGAGTCTTGGGGTTTTCTTTCGACGAACCATTCTTATACTTGATTGATTAATCGACGATGAAAATTTTATGAATCGACGATTAATCGATGAAGACGGTGTTGAAAGGAAGAAGAACAGTTTTCTCCCCAAATGTGCCGCACGGTTTGTGGAGGAGAGGAGGGGCTGTTTTGTTTTCTTTTTAGATTAGGTTATTAAGTTAGGTTTAATCTTAAATAGGGTAAGGGGAAAATTAGTAATCTCACGATTTTAGGACATCCCTTACCATTGTAGGGAAGGTGGCCTTGTAAAACAATGGTCCCCCGAAAAAAGGCTGGTCCCCAAAAAATCATTCCTATTTTTGTGGAAATAGGGGAAATTAGGACCAACTGTTATGAGCTCAACTGTTAGAGCAACTCCATATTTTATGGACCAAAAAGTGCTACTATGGATGATTTTAACATTCGTATGTTTGTGAATTCAGAAGGGACCCCTCAAATATGTGGAGGTGGCTATGGAGAGTCCTTCTGGCCATAGAATGATCGGATATATTATTATTTTTTCCTCATCCGGTCATTAAATGATCATATGCATATCATTTTTTTTCTTCATTTTTTTGTTCTTCTCATCCGACCGTTAGTTAACCGGATATCAATCTTTTTTAATATTTTAATATACAATATGTACAGTATATACAGCTTCGCAGTTATGTTTTCAATATAGCACGACTTGAAAGATACGTTAGGAATGAAACAGTTCAAGTCAATATTACTAACTTCAAGAGGAAGGATGATGTCGTCGTCGTAGTTCGTTATTTCTTCACATTCTTCAGTTCTTCAGAGTAATACTTGTATGTCTCAACATTCCTAGACTTTCTAGTCTAACCTAAACGAAGTTGACTCTAGTATTTAATCAAGCGACTCCTAGATGAGTTTTGATACTAAAATATGACAACCAAACTTGACATACCAACGCTTGGTGAGTTCAACCGAGCTATGCTCTAACAGGTTCGGACGGTCTTCGGAACTCACACGCATATGGGATTGTGAGCACATGAATTTGTAACCAGACTCATTTAAGCAGACAAATATAATCAACCTTTTTCTTAGATCAATAAATAGAGATCTAGAGCACAAGAGGTAGTTGAGATTTTTATTAGGATACTTGACATAACCAAAGATGAACCACCTTATGGTGAAACTCAAAACTCAAAACAAAGTACACAACACAAAATACAATGTGTGTTAAGAAGGAGTTTGTTACCTTTCTTGAACAGATTGTGCTTCCTCCTTTTCATGTTCCAGGAGGAGGCACGATTTACCAAAATCAAGTTATGTTATGGTAGGCATCCGTCAAATGCCCATTATGAACAACAAGATTCTTTGGTAAGATTTCATGTTTGGTACCTGTTACGTGTTTAACACAGTTTATATTACTAAGGGAAAAGGAAGTAGAAATCTTACCTGTATTCAGCCTTCTCCTGCCTCTCTAATGTAATTGAATTGGCTAATCTGTTTGCTAAGCTCAAAAATCTTTGGTATCCTCTTCTTCCCATTATTTTCTTCAAGATTTCTTGAAGGGAAATCAGAATGACTATTCTTGTGCAAGTTAGTCTTTATCCAATTGGGAACATCAGATCTTGCCTTTGTCTTTACAAATTTAACCTTTTGTTAATCATTACAATTGTGAAAAGGCTTTGTATGACATTTATAGGCAAATCTTGGTTTATCACAACACTGATTCCTTTGAAAATCCGTAATGTCAAGGGTATTAGCCTTAACATATGATCTTGGTTTGATTATTTCTTGAGATGCCCAAATAAGAACATCATGAATTTTTCATTCCTCATGCGAAAACGACATTCCTTTTGCAGTGACCCTCTCTTCCGTAATAATAGCAAACATAAGGGGTATTATTTCCTGAATTCGTATGTGCTGATTTTGGAGGTTGATTTAATTTGCTCTTTTGAACTTCAACTGCCGACACAGGTATTTCACTTTTGCCATCAGTGGAAACCTTTGGTTGAGAGGAAGTGTTGGCCTTGACAAATTTTACTCTGCTAATGCTTGGAGCATCTATTCCCTTATAGCCCAATCCTCGTGTATCACTCCTAGCATAGTAGTAGATTTGTTTTAACTAGCATTGAATTTTTTCAAGTCTTCTTCCAACAACTTGATTTTATCAAAAGCAGTCGTTAAATCAGCCTCAAGTTGTCTTTCTCGAGCGAGAGAGACACTTTCTTTATCTTCAAAGCAAATCTATTGAGAGTTAATCCTTGTTTCATTCCTTGCAAGTTTTTCATTCAACATAATGAGATTTCTTCGAAGATTTCACATTCCGAATTTTTTGAATGAACATTTTCTTCTCGATCTTTAAGAAGGGATTGTATTAGTTTATAACCATAATCATAACCTTTAAGGATCTTTCTCAATTTCTTAATTTATCGACAGAGATGAGTCATAAAACTAATCAGACATGACGTTGGCCTTTTTCTCTTTAAGAGATGATCAAACAACTTGGTATATTGTGAGACTTCCTCATCAACATATTTATCGACATCAGAATCACTTCGTTAAAAAGTTCATCCAACTGTTCTTCTAGGTGTGTCTCCCAGTTATCCACAGTTTTAGATGATGTCTCACATGTGACAGTTTTCTCACGTGAATCTAAACCTTGAAATATGTCTGAATGATTCTGAACTGGTGATACGTTTATCGACATTGTACTCTTATACATATAGTCAGACTGCTTCAAACACAAACTTATTAGGTCTTAAACGTGTTTGCCTGCTTTGATACCAATTGAAAACGCGGGGGTAACAAAATACACCACCAACTTTTTCTTAGGCAATCTGTATGGACAAACTTAAACACACTTCCGACAGTTCAACTTAATGAATCTCAATCAAGGAATAATATCTAGAGTTATATCTCTTTCTCTCACAATCAGAAAGTTTATAGAGGCTAGTCCGTGAACCTGATTCTCGTGTGAGAGTACTTGGGTGATTCTAAAGATCTATTTCCCAAGTAATCAATCAAGTCGTATCCAACAAACAAGGATGGACGTATCTACTTTGATTGATTAACGCACAACCTGTGATATTTCAATTATAAAGATAAACAATATAATGCAGAAAAGAAATAACACAGACACCAGAAATTTTGTTAACGAGGAAACCGCAAATGCATAAAAACCCCGGGACCTAGTCCAGATTAAACACCAAACTATATTAAGCCGCTACAGACACTAGCCTACTACCAATTAACTTCGGACCGGAATGTAGTTGAGACCGAATTAAATCCTCATAGCAATTCAGTTATAGTCGTGTTCCTTACGCCTCTTGAATCCCAGCAGGGACTCCACGCAATTGATTTCCTTAGCTGACGTCACACCAACTAAGAGTTGCTTCAACTCAATTGAAGATTTTAAACCAATCTGCCTCCCACAAATAAGCCTATATGTGTGATTTCCTTTTCAATCATAGATCAAGGTGATTGGAAATCGATAGCAATAGAAAAAGTCTAGCTAACCTCAAAATCCAGACTTATGCATCCCGAAGTGCAGCCTAGATTATTATTCACTTCACAAGTATTAAACTTGCGGAATCAACAAAGTCTGAGACGAAGAGGATAACGATCACCAAACGAGTCATTTATGCATATGAATCAGTGATTGTGATGCAAAGTAATTCGAAATTACAAAAAAAAAGAAAGATCATTAACAAATCTCGATCCAGATGATTAAAATTTTTTTGAAACCAACCTGACGAAAAAACTTATCGGATCTTCTAATCGATCAATAAAACCGAATATGATTTTGAGAAACAAAAAACCCTAAAAAAATTAAGTAGCAAAAGAAAAAGAGAGAAGATTTTTTTTTTTGAAATCAGATATAATGAAAATAGAAGGGAAAGATACAATTCTTATAACTCATAATACAGGATAATGTTGGTATTTTACAAATTTACTTTGTTTTTTCTGCATGTATCTATACCCTGGAGATAGAAAAAATTGGTCAAAAAAACCTTATGCTGGACCTCTGGTTAAACTAGGCTTAACAGAAGGACCAACCATTGAACATGCCTACTAAATTGTTACCTAGTGGTAATTCTTACGTATTTTTTTTTCATTTCATATCAGTTAAGCTGCATCTAAGGGTGCACACGGTACGGTTCGGCTCGGTTCTTGTCGAGGCCGAGTACTTGTACCTCCATTGTCTCGGTTCTTAGTTTTTGGACCGGTACCTGTACCTCTTTCCTCGGTTCCGGTACCATTCGGGACAAGTACGGTACCAGGGACCGTTCCGGTACCAGTCGGTACTTTCTTCTTAGTTTCTATTCTCTGTAAACAATCTGAATTCCTAAATTACCTCACAATCATCAGTTCATACACATCCTATCATCTCATTACCACCAATTCAGAGTCACATAACAGCTTCAGTTCCTCTTGTCATGTACTGCTACAGCCATCAACTGCAACACCCTCTCTAGACTACTGTCATTAAACCACCTTAAACTGCAGTTCCATCTCAACCCATCACTGCAACTCTCTAGGCATTCAACAATTCCTACTCTTCTTCATTTCTCGCTGGAAACAACAACTACCATAACTTCTTTATCTCCAATCACAGCAAGCCCATAACTTCTGCAGTGACAGAAACATCAACTTAGTTCTTTCTACTTCATTACCACACCACCAGAGCCACGGATACTCACAAGTCACAACTAACCAATTACCAACTCAATTGAATCTTTGCATCTCCTGCATTACTGTCAACATCATCACCACATGTATTCATCCATTCCATTCTATCAGAGAAAGAGGAGCCGCAAAGAAGAAGGAGGAAAAAGAAAATGAGTCTTATGACCTGATTTCTATATATACCACCATCAGATTAAATCCCTAAATCTAATGGTCAGTATTATTCGGTACAAACGAGATGGGACGGTACGGGACATGAATAGGGCCGTGTACCTGTACCCCTAGAGGCCGGTTCTCAGTTTTTGGACCGGTACCTGTACCCCTTTCCTCAGTTCGGTACAAAACCAGGTACGGTTCCACCGGTTCCGGCACGGTCCGATTTTTCGGCTCGGTTCCTGTGCACCCTTAGCTCTATCCCTACATATCAGTTGCTCCGGATCGATATGACACCGATATAGCTTATGTCGGTTAACATGGAACTAATATCCGGAGAAACACATGAACCAAAATTTCCTGGACCAGTCTCAAATATAGACACGATACAACAAAGTGTAGGCTGTGCATGCAGCTGATGTGTCTAATGGTAAGAAAATAATCCCGATCCTCAACATCTACCCGTTGATTGGCAAGTTTAAGAATTACAAAAATCCTAGGAACAGTAAATTCTCGTGAATAAAAGTGGAGGAGAAATTCGAAAAATAATTAGAATTAGAAGAGCTTTCGAGGAGAGAGACCAAAAAAAAAAAAAAAAAAAAAACCCTAATTTCTTAACACAGTTCTCTGCAACTCTTAAGCTTAAGAAGAGGACAGATCTATAGATACAATCTGAAGAGATTGGATCAAACAGATAGATTTTCTAAGTTAGTGTACCTGAATTGGATTTCAAACTTCGAAAAACAGCACGCCAGAACAAGAACAAAAACCCTATCTGTATATCAGTGTGTTCTGAAGAAATCAGAAGAAGAAGAAGAAGAAGAATTTGGACGAATGAGTTACAAAATTGAAATAACAAGTTATGTTGTCTTGTTAAATCGAATCTAAAGGATTTGTTTTGCTGATAGTATCTCTCAGAAATTGAAATTTGAAAGGACACACAAAAAAAAAAAAAAAAAAAAAAAATTCTGAAAGAGAAAGGATGGAGAGATCTAGGGCGAAGAGGACTTATTATTATGAACAAGATTTTGATACCCAAAATTTTCCTAGAACTAAACCTCGTTTTCACCATCACAATAATCACCATTTCAACAACAATAATCATAGACGTGGAGGAGGAGGAGGAGGAGGCGGTGGAGGCGGTGCTGGAAGATTACCAAAAGGTCAGGATGCTGCTAGTGGAATGACTAGTTTTCGAATTTTATGCCATGATATGAGAGCTGGTGGTGTAATTGGGAAATCTGGTAATGTAATCAAAGCAATTAGACAGGAAACTGGAGCTTGGATTAATGTTCATCCATTATTAGCAGGTGATGAAGAAAGGATTATTGAGATTGCCGAAGCTAAACGTAGGGATCCTGATGGAAGGATTCCGGCATTTTCCCCAGCTACAGAAGCTTTAATGATGATCTTTGAAAGGATGATTGAGAGTGATGGTGGTGGAGTAGGGTTTCAGTTTGATGCTGGAATTGATGATGGTGATGATTTTGGTCCTAGAGGTGGCAATGGTGGATTAAGAGTTGCAACTAGACTTGTTGTGGCTAGACCAAATGTAGGAAGTTTGTTGGGGAAAGGTGGGAGAATTATTGAACAGATGAGGATCGAAACAAAAACCCAGATAAGGATTCTTCCTAGAGACCATACTTTGCCTAGCTGTGTATCAATGTCAGAGGAAATTGTTCAGGTAAAACCCTGATCCATATAATTATTGTCTAGTTAAATTCAGTTCTGATATGCCCTAATTTAATTTACAATTTGTTTTTATCTCATTGTTAGGGAATTTGACAGGTTAAATTTGTAGAGATGGTACTAGATTAGATGTCTGATGGGTTTATGACAGTAGAATTGGAAACAGAGATTTATTAGTAGTTCAAATTGCTTTTGTTTTCTTTCCGAGTAAGGCTAGTTAGAAAAAAGAAAATAACAAAATCTGGGAAAATGTTGACTGTTTTCGAAAGGAAAACTGGAGTTTACGAACTAATTAAATTAGTTTGTTCTTGGCTGAATTTTGAAGTCTCATGATTTATGACCAGAGTAGTGTTAATTATCTTTGTTAGCTCTTTGTATTGATTGATTTAAAACTAATAGCAGACGTGTATCTGTTACCTGTTACTGTTAGAAGTGAACAAGGAGCTGCGTCAGAAATATCATAGAAAACGTATGGTCATGTAGACTGGAAAATTAACTTCCTCATAAATAAGGAAGAGAGCTTGAGGCTTTAACATGGGATAGTATCCTTTAGAGGCTGAATTTTCCAGGATGATGTAAGATGTTAGGAAGAAATCATTGCACTCAGGAATTTTTGAAGTTCGATAGCACATTTTTTTCAGGGACTCGTGGTTTACATTTAGTACTTAAATTATTTTGTCCCTAGATCGAGGGAGTCTTTGGTGGCTGTAAGCCTCGGGGACTTGCTTAGAAGTTAAGAAAATAGGAAGAGGATTCCAGAACAAAATTAGGTTATCGTGTAATTTGATTCAACTAGCTTGATATTTAAACCAGTCGGTTACATTATGATATCTTACTGGTTTTATCTTAAAAATGATTACCATTAGTTTTGATACAGGATAGGACCTTAAGACAACTTGTGACATCCTAGAAAGATACCTCTTTAGGTCCGTTTAAGATTATAAACCAATACTGGATCGCAGAGAAAATATTTAAAGGAGTACAACAGTGAGTAATGCATGATAGCTGTTTAGTGACTCATGGATAACCACTAATAGGTATTTTTTTAAGACTTTATGAGTAGATGTTGTGCTTTGCAACAGTTGATTTTATACTGGAGTAGAGGAGTGGGATAACCGTCTGCTGGTTAGTTTTAATGTAGCTATTCCTGGTTGATCAGGTGCAGATACATCAAAAGTTTTTGATGAAATAAAGTTGAATTTGTCTCTTCTGAAAAGAAACAGAAACTGGGCTAGTTTTGTATGTAAAGATTGAAACAGAAACTTGGCTAGTAAAGATTTCAATGTTTAGTTACTTGATAATAAATGATGTATAGTATGCAAGTCTTTATCATGCGCATTGATGAGTTCTGATTTTTGTGCTTAAGGTACATTATGTGGTGTATATAGTGCATTTGAGTTATCGTTTGTTCATTCTCTTGGGTCCTTGTTTAACTCTGCTTTTCACATAGTGCTTTTACCAAATAATTGGCATACTTATATTTGAGGTAGTGATTCGTGTAGGTAAGACAGCTTAACTTCTTTATTTTTGTCTAGTGTGAGATGTACTTCTGTTTCCAGTAAAGAAATTTTGTGCTGCTGTATGTCAGACAGAATGGTAGCAAAAGGTTATTGATCCTTGATTGGCATGTTGTAGGCTCTTGTATTGGCATGTAGTAGCCTCTTGTATTGGCATGGGTTTTGATGCTCATAATGAATAAGAGATTTATTTCATTGAATTCTATAGATTTTTAAGTAATATATAGAAACCTGGAACTCCTGAGAAAGCAATAGATATACAACCCACATGAATCCTAGTAATTCTCTAATTGATCTATTTGGATGTTGTTATTTAATTATTTTGAGTAGGATAAAGCAGGTGCTGCCGTGCTGGTGAAAAGATTCATTTCATTTACAACTATATAACCAAAGTAAAGGGCGTTGTCAAAGAATAGTTGTCTATGGTGTCATATCTGAGCAGAAACCCATTATTTTGATTATGGATTGAGTTGATGAACATATTTTTACCTTTAGAGATATGGGTCAGTGTACCTTAATGGACAGCTTGAAGAGCTATTAATAGTTCAGCTTTAAGATCGGATTTTTACGCTTCTGTATCACACACACCAGAAGATACTAATAGGACTCTGTTTAGTTTACCTTAACAGTTGTTTTTCTCAGCTAATTTAAAGATACTAAATGTGGTGATGAACACTGCCATAAAAAAAACCCAATCACATTGATGGGCAGTCTGATTAAATAACAGTTTTAACACATAAGTTATGAGAAGCAGATATATCAAAAATGAAAAAAGAGAAGAAAAATGTTGATAGGAAGTTTTATCCTGTAAGCTGCTAGAAAGAAATTTCATTGACGTTTTCCCACTAGGACATAATGCCTAATGTTTTGAGTTGGAGAAAGTTGGGGAACAAAAACAATTTTTGCAGCCTTTTAAGACTTCCATACGAGCATTGATCTACTGACTCAAAAAAGCCATTGTTCTTCTCGTTTTATGATGAAGTTCAATCATTTCTCAGAAACTTACTGTATTTTTTGTTGATGTTGTTTCTTTGGTTTCCTCTCAGGTGATTGGTGATGTTAATAATGTCAGAAGAGCTGTTACAATTATTTCAGCACGCTTGAGAGAGAGCCAGCTTCGTGACCGCAGTCAATTTAATGGGCGTGTGCCGGATCAGTTTTTACTACCTCCCGATGATGAGTTTGTTCCTCAGTTGAACCCTGCATCGCGTAGATCATCGATGGATGCCCCCCCTATTGGACAGCGATATTCTTCTGGACAAAACAATGTTCAGAGCAATGCACATCTCTCACGTCAACCTGGCTTCGCATTAGAATCTGGAGCTTCTCCGATGGATGATCATGTGCAGTCCTTACCTCGAGAGGACCTTGTCTTTCAAATATGTTGCCCTAATGACAAGTTCGACAGAATTATGGGAGAGAACGGGCTTATAGAAATACTACGAGGCGATATTGGTGTGGATGTTAGGGCTACTGATTCAGTACCAGGATCTGATGAAAGGATAATTATTATTTCCTCTGATGAGGTCTCTCTCTCTCTCTCTCTCTTGTGCGTAAACGAATTATGCTTAAGATAATAACGAACTTTGTCGTTTGTTTTTATGCTAGGGTCCTGATGATGAGCTGTTTCCAGCTCAAGAAGCTTTGCTGCATATCCAGAGTCAGATTGTAGATCTTATTCCAGACACAGATAATAATATTACAACAAGGTTACTTGTGGCATCCAGTGAAATCGGTTGCTTAGAAGGAGAAGATGGATCTCTATCCGATTTGGAAAAATTGACTGGCACAAATTTAAAGATTCTTCCGAGAGAGGACCTCCCGTTGGGGACACCTGGGGCAGTTGAGCTTGTACAGGTTCGTGGTTATCTTTGTTTCGAGTACAGCCGTATGTCAATACTTTGGTTCATGGCATGCATGAATACCTGAAAATAGTTTTAACTGCTTTTGACTAATTTGGCGAAAAATGTTGTCAGCCTAATTTGACTAATAGGCTAAGTAATGATAACCAATTTTTAGCCAAAAAGGTGGAACCCACATTGTACTGATTTTTACTAGTGTATATGTATCTGTATAATCCCAATACAAAACTTAAACCGAATGTCTTAACTGATATCATTTATATATGAATTACAGATTGTAGGTGAGATAAAAGCAGCTAGAGATGCTCTTGTCGAGATAACATCAAGGTTACGAAATTGCTTGTATCGGGAGACTTACCTTCCAAAGGCTTTGCCACCACTGCCTATATCTGCATCTATTTCTGGAAGCCTGTCAATGGTGGAGGTTGGTTCTCCCAATGGAGTTGCAGTACGTGAAGGTTTTCATGGAAGGAATGCTCCAGGTGCAGGGCCTCCGACTTTGCCGAGTACACCAGCTGTGTGGCCCTCAAAGGTGATACCCGTTGATAATTTTATCTTAATTATGTTATGTTTCTGTTCCATGGTTCGGTTAAAGTGTTTCTGAAACTAGCATTAATATATGTTCTTTAGAGTCGCTACTTAAAAGATTCAGTGTTTGTTTATCTTTTGATTGGTCTGTCCATCCTATTTTGTATATCCTGATGGATGATACTTATAAGGTGTTAATCGTTACTGTAGGATGCTGTGGCATCTGGCGGAGCAGTTGAAAGAAAGGTAAATGATGCTCAAGAAGAAGCACCGGTTAACTCGAACAGGTATGAAACTCTCCTCTCCCCCTGTTGCTTAATTTGAATCTTTCATTACAACTTTATGCCTCTTTCATCACTTATACCCGTTACCGTGCCTGTGTCCATCAGATATTCTTTGCCACTTGTCACCAGAAGTATATTGGAAGTAGTCATACCAGAGCACGCAATATCTAAGCTCACAATGAGATCAGGAAACAGGCTTGCTCAGATCAGTGAGGTAATTTTAACTGCTTGAATTCCTTCCCTTGTTCTTTTTGCAAAAGCAAAGTTGAGTTTAAGTATCTGTGCTCATTATCATATGAGCAGTTGTCAGGAGCTAGTGTTAAACTTGTGGAAGATGAAACCGAAACTGGAAAGGTCATTCGAATATCTGGTACACCGGAACAGGCTGAGAGAGCTCAAAGCTTGCTCCAAGGGTTTATTCTAAGCAGTAAGTCTACCACATCCCCACTCAGTATTTCTTTCCTTCTGTTGATCACTGGGTGTCAAATTAATGTGAATTTGCTTATCTACTGTTATGGTGGATGAGCATCACCAGGCAATCATAGCAATGAGCTTGGGTGTTAATTGCCAATCATTGACGAGGTTAACCGTCTGACTCCCCATGACTAGGATCGTCTTTTTCTTTCTTTCTTTTGACACCACCTTACAAGTTGGTGATTACAGTCGCGCAATCTCCTGTTAATCGTAGTGAGTAATGTTTTTGTTTTGATTTGTCAGCGCAAGAAGACACTCCATCAAGCTAGTGGGAGCCGTACAAAAACAAGGTAACAAATGGGTTGTTTAGCGGAAGATGGCCGAACACCTCGGTGCAAATACCAGGTGATTATCGAGCCTTAGTCCCCTTGTATGATGATGAATAGGTATGTATTATTTATATTTATATGCTTGTATCGAAGTTCCAAGAATATGAATGTCCAAAGTGTAAAAGTTTCATTGTAATCATATTTCTGAGCAAGCTCTTTGTATGGCATTCTTTGATTTTAGAATCCGTTATCCTTCTTGGATGCATATGTTACTACAACAGTTGATTAGTCGGGGATGTACATTTTCACCTTCTTTTCTGAAATAGGTCCCAACTGATTTTGCTTCTTCTTGCTGAAAAGGATTATGCTGTTTTATGTGGCATAGCTGACACTTGGCGAATTCTCTCTCCGCCAGGTGGTAGAGTGGGATGGAGAAGCAAACGCGAACTTGGTGAATGTTGTTAGCACTCCCTTGGTGTGAAATTGTGTTTATAAACTTGGTGGGTGGTGGTAGCTAACATGACATAGATTTGAAGGTTCTTACCCATGAATAGCTCTGTATTGTGGTGTCCTTTAGGAGCCTTGCCTGTAACACACAAGAGTTTGGAAATTTTAGGGTGGAAAGTTGAGCAAGGTGAATTGCCGGTCACCATGAGAAGTAAGGTCTTGTAATTTAGGTTTCACATGTTAGGGTTAGTTGTTGGTCATTATCCAATAAAAAGATTATTTAGGTTCTGACCCTGCTGTTCAATGATAGAAAAGGTCAATGGCATCTTCTGGGAACTTTAGTGGGAGTGTAATCTATTAAGTAGTGCATCGTAGGCGTTACATGCTGAATATTGTTTGACAAATAGAAAGGTTTTTATGTTTTCTTGCACTCAGGTTTCGGATTAGATACTTACTTGCAGAAAGGAGTTGTTTGCATGCTCATTATGTTATAGGCCTGATTTATAGGATGAGCCAAGACTGGAGATTATAAATTTAGATGATCTATAATAATACTAAAGACTTGAGGAGGTATAAGAATTCAAAGAAGACCTGCATCTATTGAAGTAGGGAGACAAAGGACATATAACTCTCTTGATTGTTCTGAAAAAATGACGAGTGTTTCATCAGAGTCTGAGTATTATGTCCCAAATAACACTGGAACTTGAAAGATGGCCTACATGAGACTTGTTCTAATGTAAAGAAAATAAGAGAATAAAAGTAAAGAAAATAAGAGGCAAGATATTATAGACTAGGGGATAAGCCTAACTAAAATTTTGGAATAGATGCATGGAATCAGAAATTGTTGTGAGATGGGAATTTTGTGCGGTTATCTGTTCCTTGTGAGCTTCTTTCATTTGGCTTCTTTTAGGTGTGGTTATCTGTTCCTTGTGAGCTTCTTTCATTTGGCTTCTTTTAGGTGT
>JAJJMB010017748.1:1337107-1390976 GCA_023531105.1 Papaver atlanticum
GTTATCTGTTCCTTGTGAGCTTCTTTCATTTGGCTTCTTTTAGGTGTATCTGTCGTTTCTCTTTATTTTTCTTTTTATTTTACCTTTTTGTTAAATGTGTAAGGTCTATTGACTTGTCCCGTGATCTCTTTATAAGTTTAAGGTTATGTTCAACATGACAATCTTTCTTTTCCTTCGCTTTTTGTTTAATTTTGTGTATAAAGTCTTGACAAGATAACATTGTGTGAATGCATAAACTAAACGAGACCAGTATGTTTGTCAACGTGTATTTTCTATTTTCCCCTAGGAATTTTTTGTGTTGACATTTTTAAAGGGCGTCCTTCATAACTATGTAAGAAGATCAAGTTTCCTGCTTCTTTAAAGAGGTCAACAAGAAAAGAATTACATCTGTTAATGGCATCGACCCCCTTGGATACCTATTCGTAACTGTAAAAAAGGCATGTGTGTATTAGGAAAGAATCGGTGAAAGAGAAGCTAAGCTATGTTAGGTATGTTCACAGACGAATGCGTAACCAAAAACGGCTAAGAGGGCTATGCTATAGATTAAGGTTATCAGTTTTCTATCGTTTTCTTGATCCTGTACTTGTTTGTCTGGTGGATATCCAAGTCGGACTTTGTAGTTTTATCTTTTACTTTAGTCTCCAAGTGTTTTCATTTGGTTAGATGTGCATCGCACCTCCTATATGCTTGTCACATCTTTTTAAAGCTTTAGGTGCAACTACTACTATGGACACGTTCTCAAAAAAAAAAGGAAGTAGCAAAGGCTATTCTCTAGACCTTGTAAATGAGTGATCTTGCAGATGCAGTGGAGCCTTTTAAGATGAGAGTAGCAATCTCCACTTCAATCATAGGTCCACATATATCCACTAAGAAAAGACTTCCAATGGCACCATATCCATATAACTTACAGTGGAACGCACATCTTTTTTATATCACTGTAACTGCAAAATTATTGATTCTTCCATCCCTCCTTGTTGCTCTATTTATGTGTGATGGTATTGGTACTTTGTCGTGAAACCACAACTTCAGTTTTCCCCAACATTTTAACACAAAAAATTGAACAAGTCACATGAATCTTTTTATCCATCAGTACAAAGTCGAATAATAGCCAAGTGATCTAATATCATAATGTGTTAGCATAGTCTTTTGTACATAATAGCATGTATCAGATTGAGACACTATCTATCTGAATTTGCAATTGCTCTTTAAAATGGATGGTTTTCTAGGAAGCACCACCAAAAGTCCCTCTTGCCTATTTGCTCTCACCTTTTGCCGCTAATAGCTAGGAACAGGCTGAATTTTCCAAAAAGATGCAACCAACATTGACAAAAGAGAGGTACGCTGAATTCATTTTATGGCCTTGTACGAGGTGTGATTACGTTGACATAGTATTTTGACAATATCATCCGCATCCCATGCTATACGTAACCTCACTGATGGTATTTCCTTTACGGGGCCGAGTAAAAATAATTAGAGGCTAATTTTTTATTATTTCATATCATTGTCTACGTCATTTTCACAAGATATATGCGTATTATCATCGACGTGAAAGAAAGAAGGATGCGGATTAACAATCGGAAGAAGCTAGCTAACTATAACATATGCGAGTGAACCCCCACCCCATGTGCAAGGACGTCGGTCGTTTTAAGTCTTTTAACTACTAGACGTACGGATGCGTACATCTTTCTATTCCTCCCTCCCTCCCTCGCTTTCGTTTGTCTTTAGAGATTCGTCGTCCTTCATGAAGTTAAGCATGCGTCATGCATGAACAGATTGACCAATAGGAAAGGCATTTGTGCCTGTCATTGTCCAGCCATGAACCACCTATTTTTCTTTTCTTTCATTTCTTTTTTTTTTCTTCAAAAATATATTTAACATTTCCAAAACAATACCATATACTAAAATTAAAAATTAAAAATCAATCGGAGTGAATGCCATTGCCATCGCCAAAGAGATTTGTGTTATATTTTACCCGGTTTATCAAAAAAATAAATAATAATAATAATTAGAGTGGTTAAAAAGAGTCATGCCTATGCACAAAACCAAAACTTAATCGACACGACCAAGAGAAATTAAGGAAACAAGTAGAATGCACATGCATGGTACGCCCGCAGTTCAACAACTGAATTCTAAAATACACACACCAACTGAAACTGTTTGATCTTTGCGCGATCCAACGACTGAATTCAAAATAATGTCAAAATCTATTTGATTTGTTGTTGTTTTTCCTGTCGTCTCTCGTGGGAGTTTTCACCAAATTAAGCACCATGAGCCTCAACTGAATTTTGAATCGTGTATTCACATTTTTGTATTCATTTCTTAGTAACCAAGTATGGCTGTATATGGCATACCTCTCTTGAGCAATAGTTCAGTCAGTAACAAATTTTGCAGCAAAATGGTGCCACACAGATTCAAGATAGAAGTTTGTTGAAATTTTAACCAACCCATAAAACATATCGAAGAGAATTACTGCAATTTACTAATAATAGATGTGGATAAGTTGGAATTAAATTCAGTGAAAGAAAACTGTTGTTTCCCAATAGGCACTTACTCAGCTCTATTAAATGCTAGATTTGGCAATTGGCTTGAATGTAGTAAAGTGATCAATCTCTGTTTGATACATGTAAAATTTTGCTAGATAAGCAGGATTTTGAAAAAAAAATCTTGAACCTAGTGCCGTTGGCACCCTCATCTCCATCTCTATTATCTCCATTATCTCACTCCTTATTAACTCCCCTTCTCCATGTGTTCTATATAACCTTACATAAAACCCATACATGTCATGCAAGTAAACCAACCACATTTTAGACCTAGCCAAGAATTAGTGAACCCTAGAGAGAGAGAGAGAGAGATAAGTTTTAGATAAACCCAAACAAACTTCTACTCTCCTATTTAAATCACTTCCTCTCCTTCCATTTGTTTTTGTGTTTTAATCAACTAAACAAACATTTTTCTTCTTCTTTTCTTACTTGCAATCCCATTTTGTAACCATGGTTTCAGCAGATGCTATTAGAACTGCGGTTGGAATTTTAGGTTAGTAACAAGATTTTTATTAGTTTTTGTTTTGTTTTTAGTGTGTCTGATCCAGTGGTTTGTTAACGCTCTTTCACCATGGTCAAAGATAAAGTAGAATTATATGATCCATGTTATTCTTGAAACTTGAATCTCGACCAATTCTTTACGTTTTTTGATTCAAGAATTCCCACTGCTAGCATATTTTCTGAGAGTTTTCTTTTGTTAGCTCAACTAGTTTCTTGATTTTATTAACATGGTTTTATGTTGAAAAATATTGCAGGAAACGTAATAGCACTTGCACTGTTCTTGTCACCAGTGTAAGTAGTCTTAAAATCTACGTAATATCTATACATACCATCTGAATATTTAATTAACTAATCTTTTCAAATCTGTAGTTAATCAGATGCTTGGGAAAACTAATTGTTGATTGTGTCTTTCTTGTTTCTCAGACCAACTTTTATTCAGATATGGAAGAAGAGATCAGTAGAACAATTCTCACCGGCACCATACCTAGCAACCCTGCTTAATTGCATGTTATGGGTCCTATATGGTTTGCCCATTGTTCACCCCCACAGCATGCTGGTTATAACCATCAACGGAACTGGTTTCGTTATCGAACTCTCTTACGTGTTACTCTACATTTACTATTCAGAGGGTAAAATGAGGTTAAGAGTACTAGCAATTTTTCTACTCGAGTGCTTATTTGTTGCCGTTACAACCGTCTTGGTTCTTACGTTGGCTCATACACATGAACGCCGATCTTTAATCGTCGGAAGTATGTGTGTATTCGTTTGCATTTTGATGTACGTTGCTCCATTATCCGTCATGGTGAGTCTTTTTCTTAATTGTAATCTGTTCTGTACTGTATATAACAGGTTTCATATGCATGACTTATCTTCCAGTACCATTCCACATACACCTTACCTAGGGTATTAAGATTTCCACGTTATATTATGGCTACCAGCGGATGGTCATCCATATTTTACTATTTACCTACTAAATAAGGTTGCTAGGTCTATACTAGTTGCTGGCAGTGCTACACGTACACATTCGTGCATGCAGATTATTTTATTATTAATGAATGAATTAATGACACTTCAGAAAATGGTGCTTACAACGAGAAGTGTGGAATACATGCCCTTCTTTCTTTCCCTAGCTTCATTTGCCAATGGTGTTTGCTGGACAACTTATGCTCTTATCCGTTTCGATCTCTTCATCACTGTAAGTATGCCTTAATCTAATTCCTTCTCTCCCATCAGTAAATGATTCTATCTCAAGCGTGTGCTGTTAATTAATTTAAAAGCTAGCTAGCTAACATTTTTCTTCTATCTGTTATCTGTTTTTCTGTTTATGGTGGTGGTGTGTCAGATTCCAAACGGCCTCGGTACTTTGTTTGGGTTAGGTCAATTGATACTCTACGCCACCTTCTATAAATCTACGCAGAGACAAATTGCTGAAAGGAAGAGTAAAGGTGAGATGAGTTTGACAGAAGTGGTTGTGATGAATGGAGATCCTAAGAAAGTAGCCAATGGGAATCATGCTTCTGAGATACGTGAAATCTAATGGCTAAATCAAAACCAGACAACCCATTATTGTGGACCCCGTAAATCACTAGTATATCTATATCACGATGTATTTCAGTGTATTCCCCCTCTTCTTCTTTTTCTTTTTCTTTCATACTTGTTATAGCGTATTGCTCTTCGTTGCTATCTAATGTAAGTTGGCTTTTCAATAATGTTAAGCCTAATTATGTCTAGCCAAGGTTCCCTTTTCTTCATTTTTGGTTCAGTAAGAAACTATGTTATTGAGGACTAAGGTTTTGTGAAACTGGTGATGATGAATGCACTCAACATGTATCATTAAGATTGCGTTCTGTCTTTGGCATTGACATGAATCTACTCACTAATAGTGGACTTTCTATTTCTCACCAGCCTAAACAACTTTGGGCATTAATTGCTCCTTTAGCATTTTAGTTTCCAACCAATTATCATACCAAAAAGATATAAGATCACCAGAATCAACCTGCCAACTTGGGTGAGCAGAGATCAGGTGCGAAGTAGCAGCTATGGTTCTCCAGCAAGAGCCAGCAAATAAAGATTTTACTGATGCAGGTGTCCAATAAATATATACCTTACCACGGCCATACTTATCATGAGTATGTAAGTTGATACCATACTGTCAAAAATGATAGTCTCATTGCTTAAACACTCTTTATAAACAATAAATATAGATACTAGATTTGTGCCCGTGCTATACAATGGGCATTTTTTTTTCTTTTAACTTGGTGTGCGCGGGGCTTAGCCCCGCCCCGTGGATACATTTTTAATTTGGTGTGTAGCCCCGTTCAGTGGCGATGTATTTTTGATTTGGTGTGGCGGGGCGAATACATTGAACAGGTGGAGAAAAGATAGGAAATATGTGCAGATTTTATTTATTTTTTTCCTTTTATTTTCGCAGAAAATATATGGTTTTTTTAATTGTGAATCTAGAAAATAAAGAAAGAGACACAAAGTAAAGGGAGAGAAGTTATCATCATGTGTGTAAAATACAAGAGATTAAGCCTTTATTTATATAGAACTTGGTGCCCAAGCTATATATACCCTAATCTTAGACACGAAGGGCATCTTAGTATATAAACTTGGTTTATAACACTCCCCTAATGACCAATGTGGCTAAGTTATTACAAATATACCAGGAAAACTCGGAAGACAAAAATTGAAATTGCATAAGCATGTAAAGACTCAGACAGTGTTGGACACGCATATGTTGCCTAGTTAAAACCTTGACAAGGAAAACCCAGTGGGAAAAACCTTGATGTAGGAAAAAGAGTCTAGTAAATGCACCTTCTGTTAGAGCATTGCTCGGTCTAACTCACAAGTGTTGCTATCTCAAGCTTCTTGTCAAATTTGGTTGATCAAAACTATATCTTGATTTCTAGTCTACATTTAGTTAAGTCTCGGATTAGGATAGAAGTGTGTAGTTGAGTACCAGACATCACTGCGTTTTACCGTTTAAAGGCGAAGATCAACCGAAGCTTTTGGAGAACTTCATCAACAAAAGGTAAGTGAAGACTGAACCACCTATTACTCAAGTTTTCACCTTTCTATATATGAGACTATATCGCACGACTAAAGAAGACTTTACATGCACAATAGAAATTTCGAGTCAAGTTTATCTTGATTAATTATTCTAGAAATATGTTGACTAAGCTTAAGAACATTTGTTCATACTTGATGAATTTGGTTAAAAACAATTTATTGTTTATGACCTAAATTATGATTCAAGATTATCATCTGAAAACAGCCTGTAACAGTGATATGTGTCATTGATGTTATTCGGGAATGTTTCAAATTGATTATTAGAGAGATATAGAACTACTGTAAATATGGATACAGGACAGTACATGTACCAGCTTACGTACTGGCGCAAACTATTATAGGTTCGGAGCCGCAGTACGTACCGGCGTAGCTATAGTTCGACAACGATTTTTGGGTACACATACCCAGTTTGCAAACCCAAAAAGTTCTGTGACTCGTGAACTCAGGTTGGTACACATACTTAGTATGCATACCGAAAAAGTTATGTGAACTCCTGAACTCTCTTTTGTCTTAAGGATATACAAACCCGGTACACGTACCATGACAAAATAACTCACGAACTGGAAGTAAGTACACGTACCAGGTACACTTACTTACCCTGTCGAATATTTTCAGATGCATCAGAATTATTTCTACGAGATAATCGGCATTTGAACAACTCTCTGTACAAACACATCTAGACATATTTGATCACATTATAACCTATGGTTGTGACTCAAGATTAAAGTCTTAAAGTGTTATATGAAAATGATTAAGATTATAATTCTTCTGGACAGTTTCGGCTAACCTTTCATAAACAAGTCATTGTACATGGTTCGGTTATGGTCCATCCTAACCAAAGTGTATATTTTGTTGTGTTAATCTCAAATCAAAGATTCATCTAACAATGAATATTGATTGCTTGATTCTAAAGCTACCTTAACTTAAATCTAAAGCAACCTTTGTTTTCAAAGTCTATATAAGGAAAACTTCAAGCAACTGGGATTTTTTAATCCCCGACACTTTTCTTGTATGTCCTAGTTGTAAACTAGAGTCGTCCTCTCCTTTAAACCTTTTAGGTTTAGCGACTAAAAAGACTTCGCTGAGGGATTCGTGAAGCCAGGTCCAACTATCTTTATCTTGATAGTTCATGCATCCAGATCTTGCGATTGATTGTTGAGTCTCACTCTGATTAGGCAAGATAGATAGAAATTGTAAAGTTTCTTTGTTTCATACTTTGTGATTCCACAGGTATATTCCTCTATAAGGATTCTTAATTGAAATCGGAATAGGAATTACTTATGAGGTGATTAATAATCTTAGGCTGGTCTTCGGGAGTCGTAAGTACCGGATTTTGCGGTTTGCTAGACTTTTTCTATTGCAAACGATTTCCTACCTCACCTTGATCTTTGATCAAAACGAAAACCACATATTGGCTTATCTGCGGGAGGCAGATTGGTTTAAGGTCTTCAATTGAGTTGAAGCAACTCTTAGGCTGTAAAGGATGTCAGCTAAGGGAATCAATTGCGCAGAGTCTTGCGAGATTCAAGAGGCGTAAGGAGCACGACTGTAACTGAATCGCTGTGAAGGTAGATTCAGTCTCAACTACATTCCAGTCTTAAGTTTTGATAATATGCTAGAGTTAGTAGCGGCTTAATAAAGTTTGGTGTTCAAATATGGACAAGGTCCCGAGGTTTTTCTGGATTTGCGGTTTCCTCGTTAACAAAATTTATGTTGTCTGTGTTATTTCTTTTTTCCCATTATATTGTTTATCTTTATAATTGAAATATCACGGGTTGTGCGTAAATCAACCAAAGTAAATACGCCCATCGTAATTGTTGGATACGACTTGATTGATCTTGGATATCGATCTTTGGAATTTTCCAAGCACTCTCACGGTATAATCAGGTTCACAGACTTGTCTTACTTTACATATTAATTGTGAGACAAATAAATATAAACACTTCTTATAATTCCTGATTGAGATTCATTAAGGTGTAACTCTCGGAATCGTAATTGAGTTTAGTCCATACAGGTTGCCTAAGAAAAAGTTGGTGGTGTATTTTGGTACCCCCGCATTTTCAATAGCTTTCTCAAAAGCCATATAAATTTATAAATATATTAACAAGCTTAACATATCAAAAATCAAGTAAGAATGCTCAAACCCTTGTTTCTTCCATGTTTACGTCGTCCCTTTTCTTCTCTTGATCTCCGGCTTATATAGTTAGATATTTTGACTTAATTTTGAGAATCAGTTGCATTTTTTCCTCCATGGAGATGCACATGAAGAACACGATTACACTCTAAATTAATCTGTATCTTATAACAAAAAAATAATTACCCATCGATATTAGATTATTGTCGAATCTAATGGATTAGTATTATACATTTGTGACATGTATATAAGAGCGTGTTGATTAAATATTTTATATTCCATTCAGTCGTACGTATGTATATTCAGTGTATCTTAACATGTTATATGTTGAACTAGATGACCACTTTCACAGTGATTGCCGAGAAATTTTTACTGCAATCACTTTATAATGCGTGTATAGCATGTTATAAACAAGTACTTTGTTTCTGCTCAATCAGAGAATATCAAATTGGGTGTCCCAACTACTTCAATATCTTCATTCGATTGTTGTTCACCCACTCATGATAAACATGTGTAACTAAATTTCAAAAAAAAAAAGGTAACACGGTATATTTGATCGTAAATAGAATCGAAAAGAGAAAGAAAAATAGAAAACTAGACCTAATATTATCCTTTTCTGTCTCTCTCTTTTCCTTTTTCGACTATTCTTTGAGTACGTTCAAATTAAAAAAAAAATTGTTAAATAAAATAAAAATTTACTAGATCTACTTGTATCCAATATTATGATGCAAATTTATTGGATGGCAGATTGAATGCGGAAGGTAAATCTGAAATCTAGATGTGGGATGACTGGTTGTGGATGAGATGAAAGTCCATTGGATCCTATCCGCTGCTCAAGCTTTGTGCCTGACAAATTATGTCGTGCATGGTTCGTCACTATGGCCGACTGTTATCTCTGTTCGACTAGTAGGTCTCACAGTCACCAGTTGACTGAAAACTTGATTATTGGTATATCGATCGGTCCAACACAGATTGAAATGGAAGCCAGTTCAACAGAAATCTTTGGAAAACGCAATGCACCCAGGTAAATAAGGAAAAATATGAGTACAGAAGTTAAACGAGCATCCCAGACCCGAAGCAACCTTCTACCATTGATCAAGTAACCTTCTTTTCTCTTCTGTGTTTTTCTTGTTCAGAAGCTGCTTTGTTGCTCATGTCATTCTAGCTCGCTTATTGTTTGATTGCTCTTTGCAGTTCACTGAGAAAGGATCCAACTCTCTCTCGATACGTTCCTCAAAAAATCCAACTCGTGCAGATTCTTTCCCCAACTAATGAAGATATCTTGGCGGAATTGTCATATATGAAATTGAGCACAATTTTGCGGTTACCCGCATTTTTCGGGGCAAAGACTTTCGCAACGAAGTTGCCTGTCTTTCTTGAACTTCTTCTCCCTCATTCTCCTATACATTTTTGTTTAGCTGAGGATGTGCTTAGTCGTGGAATCTCGAGACTGATGGCTGAGGGTGGCATACATCCTCTTTCTTCTCCTCGAGGTACCAAGCTGTCGATAGAGGAAGCACCGTAAAGATCAATTAGTGAAATTTTTGGTCGTATCAGGTATTTGTATAGTATCTGTTTTCACTGATACAAATATGATATGATGAAATCGGTGATACTGATCGAAGTTGACAACCACTAGCCGCTACTAGCTAAAACTAAGGTTGTTTTTCTTTGTCTAATTAAGATGTTTCCGCCTTCATCACAAGATTTTTATAAATTAAAGGTTTAAATAAATTTTCATGTACGATAAATATATTAAAATAAATCTAATTATATTGCGGAACCCGAAATGTATGCTAATTCTAATAAATTATTACATTAGAGTTGACTGAGCACATCTCATTGATAAAAAAAAATCTAACTTAAATTTTGGACACAAATAATAATCCATTCGACAGTGACTAAATGTAACCCACGTTTAAGCTAACCAAAAGTAAAGAACTTAAATATTTATACACCTAAATTACGTGGGTAAGCAAAACCCATGTGAATCATCATTTATGTTCTTCTTCTTCTTCCCTTTTTTTTTGATAGGTTGTTTTTTCTTCCTCCTAAAAAATCGGGGTTTCGTCTATCCCTGTGTTTTACATACATATCAAAAAAAAAAAAAAAAAAAAAATTGTCTGACAACCTAACTAGTCATATATATGTTACATACTTATATTGATCCAGTCAATTTTTAGGGTTTCATTAGAAATTTGGTTAGATTAAATGATGTAGTCATATATATGTTGGATACTTATATTGATCCATTCAATTTTTAGGGTTTCATTAGTATTTTAGTTAAACTAAATGATGTCACTGTTGGTTTTAACTTCCAATACGACGAACTATCGTATCTAAAGTTTTGTTAGTCTAAAAGCATGTAAAGCTGGAATTAAACAAAGATAACTATTATACCGAAAAAGAATACCCTATGTTAGAGCATTGCTTGGTTGAACCCACTAAGCGTTGGTATGTCAAGTTTGGTTGTCATATTTTAGTATCAAAACTCATCTAGAGTCGCTTGATTAATTGCTATAGTCAACTTCGTTTAGGTTAGACTAGAAAGTCCAGGAATGTTGAGACTTACAAGTATTACTCTGAAGACCCGAAGAATGTGAAGAAGTAACGACTACAACGAAGACATCATCCTTCCATTTGAGGTTAGTAATACTGACTTAACTTTTTTCCATTCCTAATGTATCTTTCAAGTCGCTTTATGAAAATACAATGGTACCCAAATACACCACAATCTTTTAATTTCAACCTATAAGTCCGATACCAAGTGTGATCGTCTATGGACAATAGTCAAGACAATACAACAACTTGATATTCACTTGACAATAGTTACGGTACAAGACCGATTGACTATAGGATCAAAGTCAAGTGATTAGGATTAACGTACAAGTGTAATTTACTTTAATATAATAAAACAATTATAATGCAGAAGTAAAGTAAATGACATAACAAGATTTTGTTAACGAGAAAACCGCAAATGTAGGAAAACCCCGGGACCTAGTCCAGTTTTGAATACTCTCAGAATTAATCCGCTATACAAAGAACAAAATCCAACTTCATATAGTTGAGACCAAGTAAACTATCCCTAGTTACTTAGTTTCCTTAGTATCCCTGCGTCTTCGAATTTTTGGTCAACGTTAGAGCATTGCTTGGTTGAACCCACTAGCGTTGGTGTCAAGCTAGCTGTCAAATTTAGTTACCAAAACTCATTCTTGATTTAGTATACTAAATTTAGTTTCAGACTAGATTAGGTCCAAGAAGAGCTATTCTTGAAGGATAAAGATTGAAGACTACAATAAGACATCAATGAGGACTTCATCATCAAAGGTATGTGGTAATTGATTTCATTTGGATTCTTGTTCAATTCTACCTTTCTAATCTATCGAAACACATGCTTACTCTATGGAACAATTCCTATGACGGTAAATGTACATTTATGTATATATACTCGAGGTTATTTGAGACACGACTTTTTTTGACATTAACCTTTATCCCTGGAAAGGTTCTCATGTTTTAGTGAATGAGCTTACGAATTCAACGAGCCAAGAATCACTCAATTCTGAGTTATAACGATGAAGTTATGAGTGCTTTATTAAAGTAACAGTTATAAGTATTGATGTAACTGTTACAGTTCGTTAGTAGGAAACAATCCATGAACTGTTTGTAACGGTTCACGGACTTGAGCCCAATTATGTGACTTTTTCGTCAAGTTTTTGATGTTTCCTTCTCTAAGAAAGATAGCTATTACTCCAAACATATTTGATTACCATATTAAAGTGTTTGTGATATCTTTTAATTCCTTCCTTAGATAAATTGTGATTTATTCACATAAATACAATATTTGCTAAATTATTTATTTATTTAATTATTTTTGCAAGAGTTGTAACTCAGGAAAGACTCCAAAAATTAGGAGAGTCTTGAAAAAGGAAAATAGCTTTGCTTAGCTTCCAAGCTACCTTATTCACTATAAATAACAGGTTCGTGAGTGCTACACGTTTTCATCCCCTTTGGAAAATTGGTGCAAGCTTCATATGGTTGTTTTCCATGTCTTCTGTTCTTCATGAACAAGATTGAGATAAAAGTCTTTGTATTGGGGATCACAAATCCGAGTTAGTAATAGTCTTCATGATAGTTACACAACTTGTAATCTAGGTTTTTCACCTCTTGTCTATTCTAATCTTCTTTTCTGATATAAGACCATTCAAGAGTTGTTGATCATAAACCCTAGGTTTTGATAGATTTCAGTTCTCGATCATATACCAACAATTTTTAGTCAAAATTGGAACTAGAAAGAAAACTTCGATTAAGGTATCTCGTTAAAAATCCTTAAGAAGTTTTAAACATGATATCTCTAGATTTATTCTAGTTGTTCTTGTTGTAGAATAATTAGGTTTCTCTTCCTTTTTTTGAAGAGTATAATAAACCCTAATCTACAAGTTTGTTTTGATATTACTTTTACTTAGTAATTGTTTTTCTCAAAACAAACACAAGATTTCCAAAACCTTGATTCATATATAAAGGGAAATCAAATCGGTGTTTTGTGAATACAAAAGATCGAAAAGTATCAACGTTGCTGTTACATCTTCTAAAGAGAACTAATATTCCGCTAGAAGATTTTTTAGAGTGCTTCTGAAGAGAACCTTGTTCTGCCAGAAGATTTTCAAGAATAACTTCTAAAGAGAATTTGTATTCTGCTAGAAGTTTTACGAAAAGAATTCCTAAAGAGAATCGGTGTTCTGCTAGGAGTTCCACAAGTGCTTGAATACAGCTGGAGCAGGTATTACATCTTGTCCGAATAGGTAGTAGGAAATTCGTGTAACAGCTTATAATCAGTGTGTGTTTATTATGGACTAGGTCCCGGGGGTTTTCTGCATTTGCGGTTTCCTCGTTAACAAAATTTCTGGTGTCTGTGTTATTTATTTTCCGCATTATATTGTTTATCTTTATAATTGAAATATCACAGGTTGTGCGTTAATAAATCACTATTGATAAATCCGACCTTGTTTGTTGGATAGGATTTTGATTGATCTTGGATATTGGTCTTTGGTACCGTCCAAGTATTTCTCACATCAATCAGGCTCATAGATTTCTATTTGTTTGATTTGCTTATTGATTTGAGAAAAAGAGATAAACTCTTTAGTATTATTCTTTGATTGAGCTTTTACTTTCGGAATATTATTAAGGTTTAGTCCATACAGATTGCCAAACAAAATATTGGGTGTGGTGTAGTACCCCCGCTTTTTCTATTGGTATCAGAACAAGCAAACACGCTAAGACCTCGTAAGTCTGTGTTTGTAGCAATCTGACTCTATGGACAGAAGTGTTATTTCTATAAACGTACCGCCAGTCTTCGATGGATCGAATTACTTATGGTGGAAAATTGCTATGCGTGCCTTTCTTCAAGCACGTGATTTTCAATCATGGGTTCATGTTGTAAATAACTATGATCCTCTAACAGTTATAGTAGACGGTGTAACTGTTGCAAAGGATATTGGTAGTTATAGTGATGTCGAGATTAGTGCTACAAGGAAAAAATTTGACGGATTAAATGCTATCATCCATGCCATTACCCCAGATCTTCAGCACCACGTGACTACGTGCAATAAGCCTAAAGATGCTTGGGATATCTTAAAAACCGTATTTGAAGGGAATGCCAAAGAGAAAGAAGCAAGGCTTCAAAACCTAGCTTTTGACAGGGAAAACCTTCGCTTGTCTGATGATGAAACCTTTGATGAGTTTAACCAAAGACTTTTTCAAATAGTTAACTCCTCATATTCGTTTGGAATAACTATTCTGAAGAAAGTTATTGTGTGCAAAATTCTCAGGTCTCTACCATCAAGATACGAGTCTAAGAAACATGCCATTGAAAAATCAAACGATCTTTCTATACTCTCCAGAAATACTCTTGTTGGAAAGTTAAAGATCTTTGATAATGAACACCAGTCTGAAAAAGAGGTGATTTCTCTTAAAGCTGCAGACAATTCTAAATCCTCTAAGGATAAATCTGGTTCGCCAGATACTAAGGATGTTACTCCACGACAATTTAGAAAAATCTTGAGAAACAGGAAAAAGAGTTTTTCTAAAAGTAAAACATCTCCTAATGATGATGTACAATGCTTTAACTGTCGTGGTTTTGGGCACTTTTCTTCGGCATGCCCTACTTGGAGCCATAGGCAACTGGCATATATAACTTCTATGCCTACTCTTGATGATGGACCAGAATCTTATGATTATCAAGAGTACACAGGCGAGGTTGCATTAGCCACTGAAAAAAATCTTTCGGATACTGATTCTGATTCTGACGAAGAAGTGTTCCATGTAGATCCAGTTGCTAATAAACTTCTTAAGGAATGTCATCAGAAACTTTCGGAAGCTGAAAGCACCATATTCAGTGAGAAAGTTAAATATGCCAGACTTCGTAGTCGGAATAAATACTTGCAAGACCAACTTGATTCTATTGGTGCAAGAGATTATCTCAATGAAATATGAAAGCTTAAAGAAGAAATTGTCGGAGGTCGTGATCGAGAAATTTCTCTTCAAGAAAAACTAGATAACTTGGAGAACATTGAGATGAACTTGTTATTTGATTCGAAACGAGAAGATCTCAAAGTTCAATGTGAATCATCCAAGAATGATCTAGTTATTGCGCTTGAAAAGGTCAAAAGGTTAGAAGAAGAAAACTCGAGCTTAAAAGAGAGTTGTTCTGGAAATAGCAACTCAAATAAATTAACCTCGATATTGGGAGCATGTAGAATTCATCGTGATACACGAGGATTGGGCTATAAAGGAATAGACGCTCCTAGTATTTGCAAATAAGTTATATTTGTCAAAGCTGAAGATTCTTCTCAACCAAAATCTTCCATGGATCACAAGAGTGAAGTATCTCTACCAACTGCCGATGACAAAAAGAGGAAATTCTGTTAAGCTCCAAAGCAAGCACATACACACTCAGGTAACACTAAACATAACTTTTTCCATTCTACTAAACATTGCTTTTATTGTGGAAAACCAAGTCACTTGCAAATTAGGAATTGCAGATTTCTCAAACGAGATAAAATCAGATCTGATTCTGTTAAGATGACAAGATCTGATGTTCCAAACTGGAGAAAAACTGGGTCACATAATATCAGTTCTTCCAGTTTTCCCCCCAATAAGTTTCGTAACAATCTTTTTGGGGAGAAAAAGAAGTTCGTTGCTCCAAAAGCTACTCAGAAATGGGTACCAAAAAAGATAAATAAAGAAACGAGTGTCATTAAGAAGGATCTCTCAGACAAGAGTACGACAAGGGAAAACATCTAAATGAGGTACGAAATAGTTATTAAAAGTTTCAAGGAAGTTGTTAAATTCCTAGAGTCTATGCATGATTTTGTTTCGAGTACCTGTGGTGAGCAAGATTTTGTTCATCTCAACACAACTTGATTGTGTTGGAAGTGCATCCTCACCATGAAGCCCTAGTAAATGCGATGAGAAAAGCAAAATAATTTGGGCGCACATATTATGTTGGGTAATTTTTTTGAATATGCGGAGACTAAAACTTTTCTATCACTTAGAAGTCTATTCTATTTTATTTCCTATTGAGACAAAAGTCGTATAGCTATATAGACTTCGATTGTACACATTTGATATTTCGAGCTGAGTTTAACTCGCTTACATATTTCTCGAAATATGTGTTGGTAAGCTTTTGCTTTAACCAAGTTCATCTTATATTCTTGACGAAAGTCAAAAGATGATCATGTGAAAATCTCCTGGTAACATCTTACATGATTTGTGTGAGACAGTCATTTGGTGTAGACTCGGAATGTTTTGTATTGATTATTTGATCACTTGAAAATTGCTTTGAAGCTAATAGTTTGTGTGAGACAGCTATTGTCGTCTTCTAAGAATGTTTCAATGATTGAAATGGGAGTTTAGAACAATTAACCATGATTGGATATAACACAATATGCATACTTGTATGCTAACTGTTGCAAGTTATTCCAAGTTTGGGAACCATAGTATGCATACCCGTATGCGTACTGGTTTGTTAGTTGAAGTCTGGGAACTTAGCATGCATACCCGTATGCGTACCGGCGTAAGTTCAAGTTCGGGAATTCAACTGAGTTTGGTGGTGTACGACAATATGCGTACCCGTTCACATACTGGCGAACCCAGACCAAATCCGGGTATGCGTACCCGTTTGCATACTTGAGTGGGTTATGTTCTAAAATCGATTTTTTCATGAACTAATACATTTATATAATAAGGAATGCAATCTTTTGCAAACCGTGACTATAATGTTCATGAATTGATTCAAGTGAATCAAAATCGATTTTGCTTTAATTGTGTCTTGTATACTTCTATGAGAATATAAACAATTGAACAACTCTATAACTAGTTTCATTTGATTCATTTGAACTAGTTGTGTTAAGATGAACAAGGTTGATATGAAAGTGTTCATATGGCTAAATTCGGTTAACTATTGTTGAGCCAACAAGGTGTACATGTTTAGGTACGGTTACTCATATCTAAATGAAGTCACTTTTCATCTGTGTGTAACAAGCTAAGTTTGATCTAACGGTTGAAATATATTAGCTTGAGTCTAATCAGGTTTTCATCTAATGGTGAATATTGAATGCTTTGTTACCAAGGTAACATTGATTGCAAACCCTGATAAGGGAGAACTCTAGCAACTGGGAAACCTAATCCCCACACCTCCTGTGTGATACTAGTTGCGACTAGAGTCGATTCTCCTTTAACCTAGGTTTTTTATAAAACCATTATAGGCTAACGACTTAAAGACTTCATTTGGATTCTGAAGCCAGACCCAACTATTTTCTTTGTAGTTGCGTGTTCTGATCTTACTTTGTTCTATCGTATTGAGTACTATCTTCTCTAAGATTTGCTCGAGATTTATCTCCGATAGGTAAGATATAAAAATTAATCACAAACCTCTTCGTCTCATCATTTGTGATTCCACAATAACTTGTTCTACTACCATATAGTTAAGTTATTGTGAAGTGATTGATATTTCTTCTACCACGTGTATGATTCTTAATTACCTAACTTGATCTGTGTTGAAATTCTTAAGTATAACAGGTTAGAAGAAATAATTAAAGTCAATGGATTTTGGTTTTTACTGTCAAGGAAACTTTTTCATACACTTATGGTAGCCATTCTTGGTATAAATCCTTGTGGAAAAGGTTGTTCTTCCTTCTAAGTATATCAATTCTTGTTTATACAAGTTTGTATCATAGAAAAAATGATCACAATATTTGATTCTCATGATTACATATTGTGTTTTGTTTACCATGAGATATTTATAATTTTTTAGTAACATGATATCATGAGAGACTTTCAATGGTTGGTTCTTAGCTCATATCTCCTTGTGAGATTTCTAAAATCCAATATAAATCCTTCTCCCTGGAGTAAGGTCGCTCTTGTTGTTCTTTCGGGAATAACATCATATGGGGGAGAGTTCTTAATTGAATTTGTGCTTAATTGCAAAATATTTGTGGGGAGTGCGGCTGTGGAATATTGTAGGAGTTTTCTTGTATCTTTATAAACTCCTTGATGAATACACTAAGTTTTGACTATGTGAAATCATTGAAACAAAGTTGATATGTTCTCTTTTAGTCATGAAGTATCTCTTTGAGAATTTCATTATGATCCCACTAGTTTTCGTACCTTTGCCAATTTATATTGACAAAAAGGGGGATAATTATTTTGTAGTTCACACTACATATACATATGGTTTACGGATCATTATGTAAGCGGGAGTGGTTCTCATTGTGAGATGAAGTATTGACTAAGGGGGAGTGATACGTATTACCATAGTATTATTGTCAGAGTTGTGATACAATTGAGCTTTGATGCTGTGTAATAATATTATGCTTTGGATCTTCACTAAGTACTGGATGAACACACGCATAGTTGAAGAACCAAGGAAATCAAGCATAATGGGTTTTGGAGCTGTAATGCTTTTATTTGTTTAAATCCATATGTAAAATGGTTTTGTCACTAAAATTGACAAAGGGGGAGATTGTTAGAGCATTGCTTGGTTGAACCCACTAGCATTGGTATGTCAATCTAGTTGTCAAATTTAGTTGCCAAAACGCATTCTTGATTTAGTATACTATATTTAGTTTCAGATTAGATTAGGTCCAAGAAGAGCTATTCTTGAAGGATGAAGATTGAAGATTACAAGAAGACATCAACGAGGACTTCATCATCAAAGATATGTTGTAATTGATTTCATTTGGATTCTTGTTCAATTCTACCTTTCTAATCTATCGAAACAAATACTCACTCTACGGAACAATTCCTATGACGGTAAATGTGCATTTATGTATATATACTTGAAGTTATTTGAGCCATGACTTTTGTGACAATAACCTTTATCCCTGGAAAGGTTCTCATGTTATAGTAAATGAGCTTACGAATTCAACGAGCAAAGAATCACTCAATTCTGAGTTATAATGATGAAGTTATGAGTGATTTATTAAAGTAACAGTTATAAGTGTTGTTGTAACTGTTACAGTTCGTTAGTACGAAACAATCCATGAACTGTTTGTAACGGTTCACGGACTTGAGCCCAATTACGTGACTATAAGCCTTTTTTAGTCAAGTTTTTGATGTTTCCTTCTCTAGGCAAGTTTTTGAGCCCAAACATATTTGATTACCATATTAAAGTGTTTGTGATATCTTTTAATTCCTTCCTAAGATAAATTGTGATTTATTCACATAAATACAATATTTGCTAAATTATTTATTTATTTAATTATTTTTGCAAGAGTTGTAACTCAGGAAAGACTCCCAAAATTAGTAGAGTCTTGAAAAAGGAAAATAGCTTTGCTTAGCTTCCAAGCTACCTTATTCACTATAAATAACAGGTTCGTGAGTGCTACATGTTTTCATCCCCTTTGGAAAATTGGTGCAAGCTTCATATGGTTGTTTTCCATGTCTTCTGTTCTTCATGAACAAGAGTGAGATAAAAGTCTTTGTATTGGGGATCACAAATCCGAGTTAGTAATAGTCTTCGTGATAGTTACACAACTTGTAATCTAGGTTTTTTACCTCTTGTCTATTCTAAGGTCTTCTCTTCTGATATAAGACCATTCAAGAGTTGTTGATCATAAACCCTAGGTTTTGATAGATTTCAGTTCTCGATCGTATACCAACAATTTTTAGTCGAAATTGGAACTAGAAAGAAAACTTCGATTAAGGTATCTCGTTAAAAATCCTTAAGAAGTTTTAAAAAAGATATCTCTAGATTTATTCTAGTTGTTCTTGTTGTAGAATAATTAGGTTTCTCTTCCTTTTTTTGAAGAGTATAATAAACCCTAATCTACAAGTTTGTTTTGATATTACTTTTACTTAGTAATTGTTTTTCTCAAAACAAACACAAGATTTCCAAAACCATGATTCATATCTAAAGGGAAATCAAATCGGTGTTTTGTGAATACAAAAGATCGAAAAGTATCAACGTTGCTGTTACATCTTCTAAAGAGAACTAACATTCCGCTATAAGATTTTTTAGAGTGCTTCTGAAGAGAACCTTGTTCTGCCAGAAGATTTTCGAGAATAACTTCTAAAGAGAATTTGTATTCTGCTAGAAGTTTTACGAAAAGAATTCCTAAAGAGAATCGGTGTTCTGCTAGGAGTTCCACAAGTGCTTGAATACAGCTGAAGCAGGTATTACATCTTGTCCGAATAGGTAGTAGGAAATTCGTGTAACAGCTTATAATCAGTGTGTGTTTATTATGGACTAGGTCCCGGGGGTTTTCTGCATTTGTGGTTTCCTCGTTAACAAAATTTCTGGTGTCTGTGTTATTTATTTTCCGCATTATATTGTTTATCTTTATAATTGAAATATCACAGGTTGTGCGTTAATAAATCACCATTGATAAATCCGACCTTGTTTGTTGGATAGGATTTTGATTGATCTTGGATATTGGTCTTTGGTACCGTCCAAATATTTCTCACATCAATCAGGCTCATAGATTTCTATTTGTTTGATTTGATGATTGATTTGAGAAAAAGAGATAAACTCTTTAGTATTATTCTTTGATTGAGCTTTTACTTTCGGAATATTATTAAGGTTTAGTCCATACAGATTACCAAACGAAATATTGGGTGTGGTGTAGTACCCCCGCTTTTTCAGTCAAGCACGTGAATCACAAGACAGAAATCACTATCTTGAATTGCTTTACCCAAAACTCATATGTTATGCTAAACATAACTTATGTAAACATAAATTGATATCAACATCATTGTGACTTTCACATATGAGTCTTAATCATATATCCTTATGATCCTTTGATAAAGCCTACCTAAAAGGTTAGAACTTAATCCCGCTAAATTAAAAAGGTTGAAGACACAGGGATATTGAAGAAACTAAGTAACTAGAGGTAGTTTACTTTGTCTCAACTATACGAAGTTGTTGACAAAGGAGTTGAGTACATAAGAATTTACTGGGTAAAGCAATTCCAGATAGTGATTTCTATCTTGTGATTCACGTGCGTGACCAAAAGGTAGAAGACGCATGGATACTTAGGAAACTAAGTAACTAGGGTTATTTTACTTGGTCTCAACTATACGAAGTTGGATTTTATTCTTTGTATAGCGGCTTAACTCTTAGAGTATTCAAAACTGGACTAGGTCCCGTGGTTTTTCTACATTTGCGGTTTCCTTGTTAACAAAATCTTGTTTGTGTTATAGTTTACTTCCTCATTATAATTGTTTTATTATAATAAAGTAAATACACTTGTATGTTAATCCAAGACACTTGATAGTGATCATATAGTCAATCGGTTTTATACCGTAACTATTATCAAGTGTATACCTTGTTGTTGTATTGTCTCGACTTTGTCCATAGACGATCACACTCGGTATCGAACTTATAGGTTAAAACAAAAAGATTGTGGTGTATTTGGGTACCCTCATCTTTTCACCCGAGATTATTTTAGGAATAATTTTCATTAAATTGATCTGTAGAAAAACCTTAGAATATTGAGACTATGAAAGACAGGGTGATACATCCTAAAATAATAATATACGGAGTAATTCTAAACAAATGCTTATGAGAGAACAATAATTTATTTGGGTAATTGATTTTATTTTTTTAAATTCTAAGATGAAATTCCATTGATGTCATTTAAAGAAAAAAAGAACAGGGATGAAGATAGATGTTAATTTTGTTTACTCATAAATATTTAGACGGGTTGTATTTAACCTAACTATATGTTGTATTTATTCATTTCCATCCATTCTTTTTCTTCAAACGAATGGGAAAACATGTAATCCGCTTAACATATTAGTCTGTATTGGGTTATATCCGTACATATTATAAAATACAAATCAATAAGCCAGCGATATAATCTGTATTGCGAGACCCAATGGATACGTGAAAATACAAATAAACTTAGAATATTTTTGGTCCAAGCTTATAGTTCAATGGTTTCTCATCAACTCCAGTAATGAGGAAGTTAGGGGTTTAATTAATCCCCACGGTAAAGGTTTGTACTAGTACAATTGTATAATTGGGTTCGATGGGGGATCAGTTGAACTGTCTGGCTTCGAGTAGGGGACTGGATCGTATAATTAGGTTCGGCGGGGAATCAGTCGAACTGACTGGTTTCGGGTAGGGGCGAAGCTGCTACAAACCTCCCAAAGATATCCCCAAATCACTCCCCCAGTAAATGGCATTATTTTGGACCACAGATTTAAAGAGGGTGGGGCCCGGGAAAAAATAGTAGGAATTAACGTTTAATCCCATAGTTATTGGGCCCTAGACACTTTAGTCCTACCATCTTAAGCTTGGTACTGAAAGATCCAAATTTTTCGATTATAAAATGAGTTGGTCCTTTTAAGAACGATTCAGTCCAGAATTGAATTGGTTGATGCCATAAATACCCATAAGCTAAAGTCATAATACAGTTTCCATTTCTTTATTTCTCTTTCATGAAAACATAAAGCTTTCCAATCGAATAGAAAAGTCTGAAACCTTAATCCCGTCATCTCATTGAAAATTAATCTCCAAATATATCTAATCAAATAAACGCTCGATTCATACTTTACTTGAAGATTCACTCGAAATTGAGATAAAAAGTTTATGAGATTTAATTTCATCATCATAAGCGGTTTGGAAGATAAGTTAGATCTGCAATTATCATTTAATTTAATCACTATTATTAATATATGGATTTCGAAATCGATTTAAGAATTTTGTTGACAGTTTTGATAACCTAATTACTTTGATTTTAGTTCAAATTTATTATTCGATTAACAATTAGAGTTTAGATCTATATGATTCAGGTGTTAATAGTTATTTGTTTCTGAGAAAAAATTCGTGCATCGCACATGTCTGCAGCTAGTATTCATTAACTAATTGCTTCTTACCAGGTTTTTCCAAGATGCAAATGAAAGATAGGAATATGCAACCAGTCCTCGCAAACCCAACTGATGTACCTTGGTGTGGTCATTTTGGAACACCTAGGGCTTGTGAAGATGTGTAAGTGTTTCTTTAGTTGAGTATCATTTCTTTGTAGTTTGTTTTCATCATTGTAGCCTAGTGATTTCGATGATGAAGCTTTTAATTATTGTTTTACCATGGAATGATCTAATAATTATATAATGTCAATTTTCTTATATTGTAATAAGACTTGGTTTTGAAAATTAATCAATTGAAATTCATTACTAACATACCTCATTAATGGACATTTGTATCTTACTAATCAAAATTTTGTTGTTGCTGTAATTTAGTACAGGCCATTCAAACTTCTCGCTAATGCAAATAAAGGAGGAGGATAAGTATATTGGCGCTGCTCTAGATATGGTACATGGAAGTATAGATGGTAAATTTTTCCTTTGTCTTATCCAAATCTCCATTCTTGTGTTTGCCTAATATTACTGTAAAGATATAATTAAGCATGTTTGTGAACAACTTAATTTGCTGTTATTTATTATACCATTGCAACATACAGAATCCAATATAAAGGATTAGGCTAGGTGGATTATGTATCCAATTATTGAGTTTATATCTCTTTGCAACATGCTTACCAAAAACTTAGGCAACCACCATCATACGTTTACATGACTTAGTAAAATATCTTACCATCAATGCATCTCACCTGATATTATGAAACAAAGGTGTAGCTTCTGTAATTGGCAGTGTTGTCTTATCACTTACAAAATGAACATCAAGTCTCCCGGTAAGGTCAGTGGTTCTGCCAGGCTGATGCTCTATATGCTCTTCCTCTACCGTTTTGTCATACACTATCAATGATGATTATCCAAAATTCCAGCAAACTTTGCATTTCCATACAAAAAAACATTAATACAAACAGTATGTCAATTGAAAGTAGTTGAGCAATTTGAAAAACACTTGAGATATTTTTGTGTTCGTTTAATGGGCTAGACTCCTGCTAATATTACTTTGTTGTATAAGATGTTATGTTTGCCTATTGCAGGTCTGTCGAATCAGTGATGCTATGAGCCATTGACTGTTGGTTATGACAGAAATTACATATGTACATATTAGTATTATAAGTGTACATTGTTATACACATATGATAGAAATTACATGTGTACATAATAGCGCACCTGTAATACAAGTGTACATCGGTGTGCACTTTTTAATACATGTGTTCATTGTTTTGCACATGTGACAAAAATCACAAGATGGTGGACATATATCGTATAAGCTTATGTATGCGTTAGTTTTTAATTACTATTAGGGTTTTATGGAGGTAAATATATGTGTGTACTTTAGATGTTTGTTGAATGTGAAAATATTTTGAACAAGATAAATTCATTTGTGAGGTTTTTCGGACAAGACTAGTTATTGAAGTTTTGTTGTTTTGTTCTACTTGTGACAGGAAATTGATGTTATTCTTTCAAATGTGGGATAATATTATCGAGAACTTTAACTGGTTACGGCTTAATTGAATTGATCCCACTTGTTTCTGTTTGCTGTAAGAGGTTCGTGTCGTCTATATTCTATGAAACCGAGTGGTTTGTTGGGTTTTTTTTCTTCTTCTCATGGTACACTCAGCATTGTCGTGGACTTGAGCATATAAAAGGGAAATACTAACAGTATTAGGTTTGATTATACTTTGGATTGATTTAACAGGTGGTAAATGACTTCTTCTGGCCAGGAAAACTTGTTTAAGCTTATGACGAGAGGAATAGTCACACAACTGCACTTGGCGTAACTGGCACCGACATACTTTTTCTCGTAGCATATTACTTATACAGCTAGATTCTTATATATGTATAAGTCATTAGATTACAGAATCCAGTGTACGCCAGTGAGCTTATATTGACTCTTCTACTACACTCTAAGGAGATGTTATAGTCCTACGTTTTGTACGCCCTTGTTTGTTGAGTGATAACAATCTTTATGGGTTTGTCTTATCAGGGAAAATAACCCACACGAAGCCGTAGAATGGGGGCGACTGAGAAATCATCAACTAACAACCCTCTGCATAGGAAATGCGAATTTCTTTGGTGGAGCATGGAGATAACGCCTAATGATTACCCTTATAATGGATATCTCCAGGTAGTTAAATATCAATAACCTAATTTTTCTTCACAAATTTCGCAAGCATTTTACATCATGTCATATGAAATACTTGACCAACTCTTTTGTTGACGTGAACACTCTATTGTCGAGCAGCTTCAATTGAAAATGAGCAAACCTTTTAGTTGGGCTGTGTTTCTACTTTAAAAAAAAATCACCTAATTTTCTCCTGTTGATTGTTCATGTGTACATAGTTGTACACCTGTTGATTCTTAATGCGTAGGTAGTTGTACACTTGTTGATTGTTAATGTGTATGTAGTTGTACACATGCTGATAATTAATGATATAGAACTGTATTATACCTTTGACATCATTTTGTTGTTGTTGGTTTTATGCATATAATTTAAAAACTCGCAAGCTCAAAATGGTAGAGCGCCCAAGCCTATCACAAGGTTTGCGGAGGTTGATGGTGCAAATCCATATGAGTTTCTATGTTATATTTGTTAATGTGGGTAGGTGTGTACATATTAGTGCACCTGTGTAACTCCCATGAAACAAATTTGTTTGCAGAAGAATATGGTTGATTTGTTCCATGTTTTGTATGTGGGTACATATTTGTGCACCAGTGTATTTTCCATGAAATATAGGTCAGTGTCTGGATATGAATGGTCGATTTTATGCATGTTTATAGAGGTGTATATATTGGTGCATCTGTGTGATTATCATGAAAAAGTAGGTTTTTATATGGTTATGGATAATCGATTTTATGCATGTTTGCAGGGGTGTATAACATGTAATCCCCATGATAAAGAGTTTTAGTGTGTGCTTATGAATAATCGATCTTATGCATGTTTTGTGGGGGCGTACATATTGATGCACAAGTGTATTTTGTCCAGGAAAAAGTTAATTTGTTTATGGTTATGAATAAACGGTTTCATGCATATTTTGCAGGGGTGTACATATTGGAGGACCAGTGTAATAAACATGAAAAATTAGGTCTTGGTGTGGATATGAATGACCAATTTCATGCATATTTTGTAGGTGTGTCCAAAGTAGTGCACATGTGAAAAAATGACTACATAAATTTTTGAAATTTCGTACATGTGTACTTTTTTGTACAATCAAATAGTGAAGCAAAAATTTAATTTTGTAAAAACTGAAATTTATAGTCATATGGGTACTCTTTTTGTAGATCTCGGAAAGAGCTTTCCGAATATATAAAGTTCGTGAATTTTGGACGAGCGGTTCAAAAGGTAAACTATTGTTTAATTATTTTTATATTATTTAAAGTTGCTGACATCATCATGAGTCACTTTGGACTAAAGTATAAATGTTTGGACTAAAATGTAAATCAGTTTCGAAGCAAGCGCTCCTCTCTTCGTCAATAGGGCGATATTATTTTTCATCATTGTGGATGATTTTTCTTTCGTTTCTTGAACGATTTTATCTCTACTTAAATCCTACTCATAGTATCTCATTCCAATCTTATCTAATATCAATCAGTTTTGTTTTCCTGTTCACTCCATTCAAGTCCTCCCTTATTCTTTCTTCCTACATCTCCCTTCCTTTCTATGGAATCATCATCAACCCAGAACATCCTTGAAGATCTTGTTTATCGTATGGGGGGACTCTTAGAAGAAGAACCACCAGATTCAATCATCTTGCTAGACGACCCTGAAGAAAAAACTCACAACTGGAAAAGATGCTTGCTCATCAAGATTATCAATGGAAGAGAATATGGTGTCAATATTCTGCACGATCTCCTCAAAAAGGCTTGGAGACCCACAGGATTAATCAACGTATCAGTCTTTCATCGAGGGATATACAAAATCAATTTTGAACACATATGTGATATTAGAGTTGCAATATCAGGCTCACCATGGTCTATCAATGAGGATCTCATGGTTTCGGAGGTATGTGAACCAGATAAAACCCCCTCAGATTATAATTTCCAGTTTGTGGAATTTAAAATCCAACTATATGGACTTCCCATCAGTGCTCTTACTAAAAAAAAATGTTTCTCTAATTGCTGCAAAAGTTGGTACCCCATACCCAATTAGTCCGGAAGACACTGCAAAATGGGGGAGATATGCTAGAGTACGTGTTAAATTAGACATTAAGAAACCAATCAAGAAGGAGATTGAATTTACTCTAGCTTCAAAAAAAGTGGTTATGGCTCAAGTAAAATATGAGAAGCTGCCAAAAGTATGCTATCATTGTGGAATGTTTGGCCACTTAATGAAATAGTACCCTGTTCTATCTGCAGCTCGTGAGAATTTTTTTGAAAGTGGGTCATAGGAATTTTTCCAACAGATGTCAGACAAAAGAAATGCCAGATTTTCAGATGACATTAAAACCAACCCAAGAGCTAAGATTCCTACAATCTCATCAGTCAGTGAGCCAGAAAGAACCACCATTGTTAATCTTCCCAAACTAAATCATCATCATTAATCATCAATTCCAGCAAATCAATGGACACCAATCATCCCCCTCCTGCAACCACTCATTCCACCTATTTCTCCGTAACGGATGACATTAATCCAGCAATTACTACTGGGCGTAACTCTCTCCCTACAACAAATACCACTACTCCTATATTAAAGTCTCTCCAAAATTCCGTTACTTCCTCTATCTCTGTCCTTTCACCTCCCACCATATCCACCAACAATTCACCCCACCCTGAACCCGAACCATTAAACGATAATATCCAATACCCAACTCAAGCCCAAAATCCAACTTCTGTAAACCCCCCTATCCATAATCCACACATTCAAAACTCATCAGATCACGACCTAATCCCAATCTCCCCAAATCAGTCCGATCAATTTCAACATTCTACTTCTCTGTCTCCCTCACTCCATCAAGACCAACCAAATCCTCTTTCAGTCAGTCCTGTTATCTCTACTGAAATCAACCCCATTAAACCTAATCAAAAAATACAAAAAGGGCTGGAAAAGAGAAGCTCGGGTACCATCTTTTAATCACAATAATGCTCAGTATCAATCAGTTTACTCAAAAAGATCTCATGATCCCATGGATTGTGATCCTCCGACAAAGATTCCAAACAACAAACCGGATGTGGTAGCTATCCCTGAAAAGCCACAAGGGTCATGTTAGTAATGTCGTGGAACTACCATGGTGCGGGGAATGCCATGACAGTTCAAACCCTTAAATCATTCCTCCTATCTTGCAAACCTTCGATTCTATTTCTATCAGAGACTCTTCTCAATGAGAAAAACAGTAAGAAGTTCTATGAAGCTCTTGATTTTAGGAATTACTTCTTTGTTCTTGCTTGTGGACATAGTGGTGGCTTAGATGATTTGTGGAAAGATAATGTCGGGTTAACAATTATATCCTTAACTTTTAACCTAATCATATGCTTGATTGCCTCTCATCTGCAATTACCTCAATGGGAACTAATTTGTACATACGGCCCTCCTTCACATCAGAATAGAAATCAATTTTGGCAAGGTATGTCTTCCCTAATTGGTTCAATTTCAAGTCCTTGGTGCTTAATTGGCGATCTCAATGTTGTAGCATCTAAAAGAGAAAAACATGGTGGTTCCTCTACTTATGTTATCTATAGAGAATTCAAAAAAAATCTAAAAGATGTTATGGACTTGGGGTATATAGGTCCTACATACACTTGGTCAAATTGTGCCAAACAAAATGTTCCAACATATGAGAGACTCGACAGGGCCATTGCAAGCTGTTCTTGAAGAATATTGTTTCAGGATGCATCAGTTCATCATCTTCCAAGAATTTCAAGTGATCATGCTCCTATCCTCTTGAATACAATGAGAACTACAAAAAAGAAGCAGTGTCAATTTCAGCTTGAATATTTTTGGACTGTTCACCCCCAATTCTTAGAGGAAACTGAAGCTTGCTAGTTAAGAGCAGAAGGTAGCACAATCAACAATTTGGTTTCACTGGGGAAGGATCTACACAAGTGGGGAAAGAAAATCATCTGGGCACATTTCTAGAGAGCTTGAACTGGAAAGACAAAACCTTGTGGAACTGCAAAGCAAGGTCCATTTGAGAGACATTAGTGAAGAGGAAAATGAGATACTTGGTAAGATTGAAGTTTTATTACAAAGAGAGTGGATGTTTTGGGAACAGAGAAATCATCCGAATTGGGTCCCCAATGCCGATAAGAACACTAAAGCATTTCACTTGGCTGTGGTGCATAGGAGAACCAAGAATCGTATTTTGGCTCTCAAAACTGATGACAACAACTGGACTTCAGATGCTGACACAATCAAGGATCTGTTGCTCAACCACTTCCAACAAATCTTCACTAAAGACTCAAGTGTATATCCCCCTCACTTTTCTCTTATAAACTCTAACAAGATTTCCATTTTAGAAAATAATATCATTGCTGCTATCCCCACTGAAAAAGAAGTTGTAAAAACATTAAAGAACATGGGATCACTGAATGCCCCCGGGATGGATGGGTTCCCCGTCCCTTTCGATAGGAAATGTTGGCATATAGTAGGGTCAGAAATAACTAGTCTTATTCAGGATTGCTTTAGACTGTGTGTTATTGCTCCAGGCCTTAACCACACTAATCTAGCTCTAGTGCCTAAGATAAAAAGTCCATCTTACCCTGCGGATTTTAGACCCATGGCCTTATGTAATGTTCTTTACAAGGTTATTACTAAAATTTTAACCAGCAGATTAAGTCCCCTTCTGGATAAACTTATCGCCAAAAATCAGTCTGCTTTCGTCCCGGGTAGACAAATTCTTGACAATATTGTCGCTGCCAAAGAGTTAGTGCATTCCATGAATCACTCAGAGTCGATTATAGGATCCTTCGCTCTAAAACTTGACATGAGCAAGGCCTACGACCGAGTTGACTGGAATTTCCTGAGTTGGGTACTTCAGAATTTTGGTATTAGGCATCACTCACATGACTTGATAATGAGCTGTGTAAAAAGCACAACCTTCTCTGTTAAGATCAATGGTCAGCCAAAGGTTTTTTTTTTTTAGACCTTAGAGAGGTATAAGGCAAGGCTGCCCTCTCTCGCCATTTCTATTCATCCTATGTTCCCATAGTCTAACTTGTATAATGAATAGAATGGAAAATGATGCTCTATATTCAGGTTATAACTCAATAGATGGGCTCCTTCGGTATCACATCTAATGTTTGATGACGATGTGATATTATTTGGTACTCTTAACTAAATAACTGGTTCTTTTGTTATCTCAATTCTTCAAGAATATGCATCCTGGTCTGGACAACAGGTTAACTATAACAAGTCAGTTATTATCTTCAGCAAAAAAGTTCTGATTGAGAGACAGAATGAAGTCACTTCAATGCTGGGTGTTTCAAAGATGAAAATTGAAGATAAATATCTTGGTGTGCAAATTCTGAAGCCTGGCAACAGAGTTGATTCATATGATTTTCTGGTGGACAAGTTCGATTATGAGACGGCTGGCTGGAAGAAACATTTCTTGAATCATGCAGGGAGAACAATTCTGATTCAGGCGGTTCTAGCTCTCCTCCCACTGTACTACATGGCCACTTCAATTCTTCCAAAGTCTGTTATTCACAAACCAAACCAATCTATCCGAAATTTTTGGTGGGGACATTCAAGGGATGAGAAGAAGTTGCACTACATCAAATGGGAGTGGTTCACTATATGCAAAGAGAACGGAGGTCTGGGCTTAAGATCTTTAGAACATTTAAATCAAGCTTTAGTTGCTAAACTAGACTGGAGGTTCCTGCAAGACACTGACTCTATCTGGGGCAAGCTATTAAGAGCTAAATATCTGAGAGACAATTGTTTCTGGGGTGCTACAAAGCCGCAAAATTGCTCTAGCACCTGGAGTACCATTCTAGATAGTAGATCTTCATTAAAACTTGGCTGCTTGTGGCTAGTGGGAAATGGGAAAAATATCAAAGTGTGGTCAGACCCTTGGATACCCTCTCTATAGTGTTTCAAGCCTCAAATTATGCACAATTCCATTAGTTCCATTCAAGATGTTGCTGATTTAATGTGTCCAGGTGAAGGAAAATGGAATGAAGAGATTATAGTCAATACCTTTGATTAATTCACCGCCCAACAGATCCTCAAAACCCCAATCCATAAAGACGCATCCGAGGACAGGCTTATATGGATCCATACCCCTCATGGTGGCTTCACATCACAGTCATTTCAAAAATTACTAGCAGCCAATGCAGGTGAGGCTTCTTATTACAATGATACTGCATTCCCTTGGAAATCGTTTTGGAAGAATAAAAATATGGCCCCAAAAATCCACATCTTCATGTGGAGAATTCTGCATGATGGCATTGGAGTTCAAAAATATCTAGGGAGATTTATAGACGTCCCTAGTGAGTGCAGATTCTGCAATGCTGAAATTGAATCTGTAGATCATGTTTTTCTTTAGTGCTCTGTAGCTCAAGTTGTACTTTTTGGTTCTCCCCTCAACCTTCGACTATACAATCCGGCGGCAGTAAAAGTCAAGAAATTTGTTGTTGACTGCCTATCAAGAGAGGGTGAAGACTACTTCCACATGTGTGCGTGTCTGTCCTGGGCTATATGGAAAGCAAGAAACGCTATTGTCTTTGAGAATCAAAAAACAAATATTGGACACATCATCAGGGATGGTCTCTTCTAATACAATAGGTACAATGTCATTGAAGGTGAAGACAATAATGCAACAAGACCAGCTGATATACCTCAAGTTATTACTTCTCAACTATCACAGTGTCTCCCTCCAAGGCAGAACTACGTTAAAATTAACGTCGATGCAGCTGTCGAAGACTTTCATTCATCTTGTGCAGTAGTAGCTACCAACTCGAATGGGGCTTTCTTATGCGGAGGATGCCAATATCTGAAACAGAACAATCCCTTAATTGCCGAAGCTTATGGTTTCCTCCTCGCTTTTCAATTGGCTGAGAAAGAAGGCTTCAACAGAATTATTGTTGAAGGCGTCTGCCAGGAAGTCGTCTATATCCTAAATGGTCAGACTACTACGACACCATGGAGAATCTTAGGCACTATTGAGAGAATTCAGAGTATGCGCTCTACCCTTTCTGACGTGGAGTTCAGTTTTGTTCAACGAGAAGCCGATTCTATGGCACGCAATCTCGCCAAACATGCATTACAACACAATGTCCATCAATGGTGGACATCTTCACAAATCTCTTCTATTCTTGGTGATGTAATGACCTCTAGGGTCAGTTAATTTTTTTTTTTTTTTGTTCCTTCTTGTCCTTCTGACTATCAAAAATAAAAGACTAAAATGTAAATCATGAAGGTTATTTGTGTATTTTTTTGTTCCTTCTTGTACCTAGTTAACTCGGGATGGACTAATCCGTATATTTTGACGCGTTTTTGGACTAAACCGATTTTTACCCAATAGGTGGTGGGTATTTGTGTGTTTGTGAGTGTGGGGGAAAGTAGGGGCAACCCGTGGCACAAAGCACTTTCGGGGTTAGGGTCTCGGTCAGGCTTTCGCATATACTAAAAAAAAACATCTAAGAATCTTGGATCAGGGTAAACATATACCGCATCAGCTGATAGGGCACCGTACCGGGCAATATGGCAAACCATGGTGCTGTGCGGCCTGTGCCTACCAATCTCTAAACCCTTATGTCCTTGTAAATCCCATGTCCTACATTAACAGTAGCCCCATTAGGTTCTATCGTTTTTCTTCTTTATTCTTCCATGGCAGCAGCTTCACTTCTTCTTCCGTCGTATCCTTATTTCAACAGGTATTCATATCTTATCCTTCGTGTAGCTAGATAACAAATCCTAGATTTCCTCATTAATGGAATTGACAGCGAGGAAGTTCTTCTTCATTTAGGTATTTTGTACAAATTTGAGAATCGTATGAATTTCTGAATTTTGATATCTAACAACCTAGAATTTGATGCTTATATTGTTTTCCTTGTTATTTTTTGATCACGAAAAGAAATTTGTGATTCATTGGAATGTTTTCGAATGGGGATTTGAGTTTTTTTATCCATGGTTGAAAATGAACAATGTAATGAGAGATGAGATTGTGGACTACACCATAGGCTTCTTGATGGAATCATTATCTAGTAATTTACACTAGTTTTGTTAATTGTATATTAGAAGGTGTACCAGTTTTCTCCCTTATTTTTTCAGTTTCTAGATGAAAAAAGGTTTACTAACCGCTTATTCTTATCTGGAACTTCTCAGGAAGAACCAAGAAGGCTTAAATTTGGAAACGCCCGGTGGGGTACAAGCCCCATCTCATGTCCATTTCAGAAAGCAAAGTATCAAACTCTATGTGGTGCCTCGGAGAATTATTACCCATGTTTGTGGTGTAAGATGTTTTACCTCCGATTCATCACTTGAATTGGGCAGCAGTAACAAGGAAGATGGTGTTTCAGTCTCAAGCAAACCCCAGAGGTGCGAATGTTTTGTACGATTAGTTTGCAACTAGGAAAGTCTGATCTTATTTGTGGCCTCTATGCTGTTGGATAAATGTCATAACATTGTTAACCACATGGAAGTTATTATTTCCTTGCATTGTTCCTTTTCCTACTGATATTTGACGTTCATACCTTCTATTATCTTCTGAAATGTACTTCCTGAGATAGTTGACCTAGTGTTGTAATACATGGTGTACATGTCCAGTGTTAGCAGGTTTAAAACAATGCTTCCTGGCTCCAGTAACTCCATTGACGCCATGAATGACTTAGAAAGACAGTTACAGGAGTACTTCATGAAAGTAAAAAGCTTGATTAAGGTGGGGAATTTAGTCGGTGCTATTGATCTACTTCGAGCTAATTACAATGCTGTGAAAAAGCAAATTGATACAGGGGTTAAAGGGATAGAGCAAGCTGCCATGCTAGATGTCATAACCTTGGGATTCATGGCTGTTGGGGATCTTGAGTATGTTGAGTATCTCTTGGAGATGGTAACTTCGTGCAGCTGAAGCCAGTCTTATATTTGTTTGTGTCTATATTAGCTCTTGAGCTGGTCTTAATGTCTTGCAGAATGCTCATGGAAGTTTTAGTGATTGCTATCTGATTATTAATTTTCTATGGAATCTGATATAACAGTTGAATGAGATTGTGGTTACTTTAAAGAACGAAGAACCTCTACTGGATTCAGTATTGATGCACATGGGAAGTATGTATACAAATTTGGGGAAGTTTGAGGAAGCAATGCTCGTATATCGAAGAGGCCTTGCAATTCTAGAGGGATTATTCGGTAAGGTAACTGCCTAGTCTTGTTTCATGAACACATTTCTGTATTAGGGTCTGTTACATGAACAACGGTATGCTAATAGATACTTCTTCTTCTTTTTTTATGACAGAGTAGTCCATATCTTGTAACCCCACTTTTGGGGATGGCAAAGGTCTATACTTCTATTCGGAGAGCCTCAAAAGCAGTGGAGGTTTATAATCGAGCAATAACTATTATAGAGACCAGCAGAGGTGCTGAAAGTGAAGATGTTGTTATGCCTTTGTTAGGTCTTGGGAATCTTCTAATCAAGGAAGGGAAGGCTGCAGACGCTCAACATTCTTTTGGCAGGTTCATACTTCCTATAAATTTTTAGTGTATCAGTTTGTTTCTCCCGGTTAGCATGGTTTATAATTTTCTCTCTCTCCCTCTCTGTTTCTCTGTTGCGCTCACAGAATTCTGAGGATATATACAGATCTATATGGAGAAAGTGATGGAAGAGTTGGAGTTGCCATGTGTTCCCTAGCCCATGCATTGTGCGCAAAAGGTAAGCTGTATCAGTTTTATTTTGCATGCAAAAGGTTTCTTACCTCACATTTAATTATAGAGAAATGTACTGGAGCAATCCTCTCTAGTCCACACATGATAAACACTGTTATGCCCAGATGTTTTGTTCTTATCATCCAATAAAGTAACATCTGTATGGCTTCATTTGTTGCAATTGTGAAAAATCCAATGTTTAAATTTTAATGGCTTTTTGTAATTTTGTGTATCAGGAGACATTGATGAAGCAATTAGATTGTATAGGAATGGTATCAAAGTTATTAATGATTCAAAGTTCCTAGCTTTAGACGATGAACTTGTGGAGAAAATGAGAATAGACTTGGCGGAGTTACTTCACGTTGCAGGAAGGTGGTGATTACATTCCTCTTAGACACGGCCATAACTTATTTTTGATGACTTAGAATGTATGACGTCACCGTATGTTTGATGCTTTTATAATTCTTTACAGAGAAGACGAAGGGCGACAGCTGCTAGGGGAGTGCTTGCTGATAACTGAGAAGTATAAAGGAAATGAACATCCAAATTTAGTAACCCACCTTATAAATCTCGCCACTTCTTATTCACGCTCGAAAAATTTCACAGAGGCTGAGCGCTTATTAAGATCCGCTCTGCAGATCATGAGAAAGACTGTTGAGCTGAACGAGCTGAACGAGCAGTCTATTTCTATCCCAATGTTGCACCTTGCTGTTACACTTTATCACTTGAGACAGGACGATGAGGCTGAGCATCTTGCGTTGGAGGTTGTGCTGATCCGTGAGGAAGCGTTTGGGAAAGATTCTCTTCTTGTTGGTAAGTGGACCTCTTTCATTCCTGCCCACTTCTGTTCACTGGAGTTTTTAGGCCTTAAAGTTGCTCAATATTATTTCATAATTCATAAAGAGAATGCTTTAACAATAAAGAGGGATTAGTAGGTCCTCAGAAGAGCTGAATCATAATTCATAAAGATAATGCTTTAACAACAAAGAGGGACGTTTTGACATTAGTGACTAACCTTTGGGGATGCACTGTTTCGCTCACATGGTCTCCATTATTGACCTGTTCCACTGTTCAACCTTCACATAACTAGTTTTCTTCTATTCTAAATACGCATCTCATTAAGTTCCCTAATGGGGGACCACTGACTAGTTCTGAGTCTAGTCCTTCGGTTCCAGAGTTCAGGGTTTTCTCTTTCTCCCCATCAGTAGAGGTTGTTGGGGACAAACAGTTTTGAGGGAAGAAATGCGAAAAGTTTGATTGAAAGTTAGGGTTCTGGAATCCAAGGACTACTAGACTTTGCATTTGGACAAGAAAATGGCTAAAGTCCATCACTCAAATGGGGGCCAGACTTAGATTTACCCAACAAGTTGAAAGAAAAGTTTATTTTCTGGTTTAGAGTGGTAAATACGAGAAGATAAAAATAAAAAATTCTGTATGATGAGGACATCCCTAGAAAGAGGTTGGTGCATTATAACTTTCACGAAAAACAATTTTGTTATACAGAAATCATAAAGAAAAACCCACCAACATTTTGGGTGTACTGCGGCTTGAATTTGCAACAACCTGGCTGCTGCTGCTGCCATTTGATGAAATATTAATATCTAAGAAGTTATATTGTAGGAAATATTACTGTATAATATGTTGCAGATGCTAAGCATTAGACAGGGTGAGTATGTGTTCATATCTGATGATACAGGCTTAATGAAAATCAAGACACTTCTTTAATCAAAGCGTTTAGCACCACAAACAGCATGGTTGGTCTTCTTGGGAATTTTGACCTGCAACTCCATTTGGTTCTTCCAATAGTGCTGCTCAAATTTTTTCATGAGAAAATAGTCACACGAGGTGGCTGAGGAGCTGAACACTCACCTCACACTGTGAAGGTCAAGGATTTTGAGTTCCCTTGTGTCCAATCATTGGAATAAATCTTTACCAACAGTCAGAACGGTTTGAGGTCCCATGTTCGGTCCCATGAGGATTGGTTGGGTGCTCAAAGAAACCCTGACACCTCTTGGGTTTTGCCTACATAAATAAATAAAATTCTACACCTGCAAGACGTTGTTAGAAACCAAATTACAGTATTCTAGTATGCTCCTAACCAATATGCTAATGTAGCCATTGTCTCTGTTTGACAGGGGAAGCTCTAGATTGCCTGATATCAGTGCAGAGCAGACTTGGGAAGGATGATGAGAAGGTACTAGGTTTATTAAACAGGGTTCTGAGCATTCAGGAAAAAGAGTTAGGTTATGATAGTGAAGAGGTGATGCTTACGCTAAAGAAGGTCGTCTTCTACTTGAACAAAATGGGAAGGAAAGATGAGAAATTGCTACTGCAAAGAAGACTATCCATGCTGAGAACCAGATACAAACAGATTCCATATTAGTTTAATACAGTAGGTGTAGAATTTTCCTCTGCAGAAAATCGTGCTCTGAACAAAAAAAATATGAGTTCCTCACTGTTCTCGCATGAATCCTTAAGTATTGGTTTCTATTGCTGCTTTCTCTTCTTCAACTCATAATGATTTTAGTAAATTGTGTTTGTTAGCGAGTAATGCAAAGTACAAAGTAAGGGTGTCCGATGTATGAGATATTCTGCAGGCAGTCTGAAATCTGATGAAATGCTGTTGCTTTACTCTTTGACCCACAATGGTGAGAGGAAGCTTTATATGTTGAATTTCAAAATGATATCATGAACTGATAAATTTGTTCCAAGTGCACTTTTGACAATGAATCAATATGATCCCTCGGCGACTTTTGGTTTCTCCTTCAAGGAATATTACATATGTCTTTCTCTCCTATGATCTGAATCTGTTCAAGCATTTTGAATTATCCCCTTACTCTGTGCATAGAATTGATCTTATCTTGAACTTTCATGAAGGACTTCCTTGAGAAGAAGAATCTATACCCCGATTGGCATATGACTGAGTTCTTACATTCCCTTTCTTTGTCCACTTCAGAAAATAGATTACCAAGCTTTACGTGGTGCGTCCTAGAACTACCACCCAGTTTTGCGGAACAGGATACTGAATCAAGGAAGATGGTGTTCATGTCTATGATGTTGAAAACTTTGAAGCACGCTACATTGCTACGAATAAGAGAAAGGAGCCGACGTTTATTAATCTCTGAGGATGGAGTAAAATATTTTTGATTCAACATACACGGCTTTAGACCGTGGACTGGTGGAAGTATGGGAATAAATCCCCCCTTTCCATCAGGTATCATCTTAATAAAATCTCCCAAAAGTTTGGACTATGCTTTTGAGTTTTCGTTTAGGAACTTTATTTCTAGATTATAAAGGCTAATTCAGAATACTTGAAGAAGAGATCATCAACAGCAGCGATAACAATGCAATTTCTTAAGCAAGGGTTGCTGCAAACGAACATACTGGCGGGTGTATCAAGGGTCGGAGCTCAGCTTGTTGCTAGGCTTCCGACCAATTTCTTACCAGATGATAGTCTTTCTAAATTATAAAAAGAAAAAAAAGAAAAAACATTGGCGGAAAAGTTTGGTGGGAATTACATAAAAATAAATAAATCTGTTTTCATGTGTGTTGTTAATTAAGCGCCGTGTTTCTTCTTTCTTGTTGAGGCGATAATTATTACTCGATACAATCGTAATTCTTCTGATAGATAAGGAGTATCAAATGATAAATCTGAAAGCTGACACCGTGTCAATATCTGCCTAAGCTCCCATGGCAAGTTGAACAGTATAGTGCAAACTGAGGTGTATTGGTAGACTGTAGTTGATTTTTTTATTTTTTTTGAACTGGGAACCCCCGTGTCAACTACAGTAAAGAACTGCTGTAGTCGAAGGTATAGAGAGGAGGGTATATTACTTGATCCAAAAGAGAGACAAATCCCGACACAGTCTGAGCAGTGTTGGATTTGGAGATTCTTCTCTAGGAATTGAATTGTTTATGCAATATGCATGGACAAGTAGGTACTATCCAAAGCACAGTTGAACTGCTAGTAGATAGGACTTGTAAGGCTAAGTCTTATAGTGTGCTAATCTAGCAGTTAGATTAGCGGTCCACGTCAGCTAGGAATACCTCCTAAGTTTTATGGGAGTGCTAATCTTGCAGCTAGATTAGCAGTCCACGTCAGTCTAGGGATGAACCATTCAGCGCCCAGTGATGAATGGTTCAACGCTTTAAATCTCAGTCGTCAGATTAAAAGATATATCGCCCAGCGCTGAACCATTCAGCGAAAAGATGTTTTTCTTTTGCGCTGAATCATTCAGCGAAACTATCTAGCTTCTAGTTCACATGCTAGCAACTGGTAGGAGAGAGAACTAGTGTTAACTTTTAGGCCACACCTTTTTTTTTTTGAATTGCAACACTTAACTGCTAATCTAGCACCTTCAATCTAGCCCATAAGACTTAGCCTACCTCATAAATTGGAAGTAAATCAAACAAGCGATGCATAACAAGTCTGAAATCAGTCGAGTTCCATGACATTTGAGAATTGAACTGAGGGTTTGGTTCGGTCATATGGTTTTCTAACCGTGACTTTTACATACTACTACGATTTTCCTCAATAGCTGAGTTAATTATTTTTCATTTCATTTTATTCATATTTTTTCAAAGAAAGAAGGGAGGATCCATGAACACTCTTAGATGCACACTATCATATATGATTTGCGACATTTTCTCCACAAAACTCAAATGACGATGAATTTAAGTGTAATATTTTGATGATACATTCCTCTTATAAGAATCCACATTCCTACCAAATATGAGCATGATCCAAGATACCAAACCTCATCATCTAACGATATTAATTTCAACTGTTAACTTTTAACGGCTAATATATAAGAAAGGGGCAGATGGTGGTGTTATACGTCTCGAATTGTGCTCATTTTTGGTAGGGATGTCGAGTCTTATAAAAAAAGTGTATCATCAAAATATTAGATTTAAATTCATTGTTATTTGAGTTTTATGGATAGAAAGGAGCTAATCATGTATGATAGTATGCATCTGAGAGTATCCAGGGATTCTCCCTCGGAAACAAAAGTGTCTTTTGAGACATGCCTCTGCAAGTCCAGGTAGCTAGCTCGGAAAAACAACGAAAGAAAATTTCCTTATAGATATATGGTTTCTAACCAATATAATGTTTGCTATATTTCGGCCTCTTTTGTGATAGTTTGCATCAAATAAACAACCAAATCTTCCGTATTTCATTAGTATTCGAGGTTTTACTACCTAATACATCAATCGATTCCCCCTACAAAGAGTTGGATTTTCTATTTTTTCCAACTCTTTTCTATGGATAAGGTTGAAGTTGTATTTGTTGTTGGAGATGGCAAGTAGGATAAATAGTGGGCATGAGCTTAGGGTAGTTGGGCCCAGTATGTCATTTTAAAAAATTATGAAAAAAATTCACTTCAACTATATACGATTAAGATCACTTAATATAAGGTAATTTTTTTTTTACCGTTATCAGTGTTTGATCTTTATTTGTCATTTTTGCTTTTTTGTTGACGAAGTTTTTCACACACATAAATAGTTCTTTAGTTTTCATGTTTTCAAACTTTGCATTGCTGACGATGAAAGGATGTAACCTAAGATTCTAAATAAAATCTAACTTTACGAAGTAGACTTTCCGATCTTGGCAGTTACACGCCATAAATTTGACTACCTAAATAAAGCTTGATGTACCCATGCTCTAACAAAATTAACGGGTTATGCTAGCTATTATTAACCTTTTTCAAGTCATATAATTCTAAGCTTATATTTTTTTCTTCCAACCTTTTGATATTTTCAGGAGATCAACTTGTTCATCTTGTATTTTTAAGAACTTCTTGTCTAACTTCAATAGACTAATTCATCTTAGTACTCTTTAATTTCTTTAATTGAGTTTGAAATTGCTCTTTTTGGACAAGATCTTCACATATCATCTCCAAAACTTAGTATTTGTTAAGCATCATTATTGCTTCAATTGTTGAAAATTTCTTTTTCAACTTTTCGAGATCTTGACCAAGTTTATCACTTTCAAGTGTTCTTAATCTAAAAGATTTTTCTTTAATCTTTATGCTTCTTCTTCGTATATACTTTTACATGTTGATTCCCATGATCTTTCTTGATATTTTTAATAAGCTTATCGACATTTGGATCTTCATGGTGTTTTTCTTCGTCAGAGTCAATATTATCATTCAATCTATCAAGAGTATGTGAAATATTTATAGCCTTTGGAAAGACTGTTAGAGCATAGCTCGGTTGAACCCACCAAGCGTTGGTATATCAAGTTTGGTTGTCATATTTTAGTGAATCAAAACTCATTTAAAGATTCGCTTGATTATTTACTAGAGTCAACTTCGTATAGGTTAGCTAGAAAGTTACTAGGATATGAGACTTACAAGTATTACGCGAAGACTTGAAGAATGTGAAGAAGTAAAGAACTACAACGACGACATCATCCTTCCACTTGAGGTTAGTAATATTTGACTTGAACTGTTTCATTCCTAACGTATTTTTCAAGTCGTACATATTGAAAACATAACTGCGAAGCTGTGAATGATTATACTCTAGTTAGACATAGTATTAAGGAATTACAATACGAAGTATAACGTCTATCTTTTGAACTTCGTATATAAGACATCGACATAATCATATGAATGCTATTGTGATTATGTATGGGTATGGGTGAAGATTTTTTCCTAGGAAACAATGTTTTACATTCGTTTAAAGGAAGTAAATTCATAAACTTGTTTTGTGAATCGAAAGGGAAATCGCTAGGCTTATTGGTATTGTTATTCATTGCAAATCTTTTTGAATTACCAATATGTGTGTTTAGTATAACCGTTCATAACTTGTTTATGTATCTTGGTAAAACTATTCACAGGGCCTTACTTTTGTATTGGTATGACTTTTATTAGTGAAACCGATCTTAAGTAATCACCTGAGATGGTAAGATCGATATCTTGAAATTGGTGTGACTAAATACTGGACATTGGGTAACCGATCCTAGTAAGAGGTGTGACCGACCACAAGAGAGTGTAATCGATCCTTGTAGGAGGTTTAACAAGTTTTAGTAAGTTGGTGTAACCGATCCTATAACTTGGTCAACCGATCACAAGTTTTACCATAAGAAGTGGTAACCGATCCTAGTACTTAGTTAGCCATTTTATGGTAACTAGTGTAACCGATCCTAGTACCCACTTGGAGGTAGAACCGAAACTTTATGTTGAGGTAGAACCGTGAAACCCATTAATGGTGATTTGATAGGATAATCAATCACATAGTTCTTGGAAGTCAGATGAACCAATTCTAAACTTGTTTGGAAGTGTGGCAAATCGGTTCCAAGATGGTAAATATGAAAAAGGATTTACCAAGTAAAGATGTCGACATACTTTGAACACGTGCAGTAATTCTTACCTTTTATTGTTCAAAGATATTCCTTAATAGCTAAAGGAGAATCCCGGATCGAAATAAATTGAGAATCTTTTAATTAAGGTTTTTAGTTTTATATGCTTTTAATTTCCAGCAATTAAAATGCATATCTTTAGAAAATAAAAATTAGTAATGTGCATTTACTAGTTGGAGATTTTCTAAGAAATTTCGGTCAATATTTGGACAGAGCATTTCCAGGAATTATGAAAACCGAATTTGAAAATATATTGCATATCTTGAGAATATTTTCGGTTTTGGAAATTCCTTGGTGTCCAAACTTCCTTGTCTATAAATACCGAAGTTTGCATTACTAGCAAACTAATCCTCAGAGCCAGCAAAACTACCTAGTTGTGTTGTTACTGGTGGAGCCGCCTTTTTGGAGAGGAAAGTAACCTAATTAGGCGAAATATCTTATGGCCGCTTGGTTTAAAGACTTCTTTGGGATTGAGAAGCTCTATTAGTACCGTTGGTGGGAAACTAGATAATTGCAGTTTATTATTAGTTTTCAATTGATTTGATTGACTAACGGTTGTTGAACTTTGATTGCACCTAGTTTGTTTATGCTTGAGAATCTTCTCTTCTGATATAAGATTCACTCAAACTAGATTGAAGTTTCGACGGGAGATCTTTAGACTGTTTGTAGATCTAAAGATGTCTTGTGATAATCCATTGTTAACAGACTCCGTTCTGTATGTGATTGATCACAAGAGATTCAAGTTGTTTGTGTTCAGGTGTTTATTGAAGATCAAAGAAGATTTGAAGACAAAGAAGATATTTGGGTTCATAATCTTTGGTGTGCACAAAACTTGTTTCGGCTGGAAAGGGATCCAACTATAATCGGTTTATGTTTGTGATAGATTGGATTGATTAGTTGATTAGATCAGCATCAATACAATTCATTGTGATTCAAAGTATTGATTGCAAAATCTAAACAATTACTTTGGTAGTTGTTATTGGATAGATCTAAGAACCTGACAAAGGAGTTTATTGGGATAAACGGAAGAGCCTTTTGTCAAACTCATATCACGTTGTTTGAAAAGAGTTGTTATCGAACAGATTTGTTGTTCCTTTACTGTTTGGAATACGAACCAAAGGAATTGTTCCAAGTGCGTGACTTATTACAAGTTAAAGGCGCAGGGATACTGAGGGAACTAGGTGAACTATAGGTTTAGTTGCTTGGTCTCAACTATACGAAGTTGGTTTGATTTTGTATAGCGGCTTAATTCTTAGAGTATTCAATTCTGGACTAGGTCCCGGGGTTTTTATGCATTTGCGGTTTCCTCGTTAACAAAATCTTGTTGTGTCTTTTACTTTTCTATTTCCGCAATTATATTTTTTTTAATTATAATTAGAAGTAAAATACACAAATGTTAATTCTTATTTACTTGATAGCAATCCTATAGTGTTTGGTTAAGTCCGAACCTATTATCAAGTAAACATACTTCGTTGTTGTATTGTCTCGATCTTGTATCCATAGTCAATCACATAAGTTATCTTGTTATCGTATTGTCTCGATCTCCATAGACGATCACACGAAGTGTGAACCGATTAGTTGTATTGTCTCGACTCAGTCCATAGACAATCACTTTCGGAGAAAGGACTTATAGGTGGAAAAGTTTTAGATTGAGGTATATTTGGGTACCCTCATCTTTTCAAAGACAATATTAGTACATTACACTCATATACATCTTCACTTCATGAGTCAAAATGACGAGTCTTGCAAGAATCTTTATGGAAAGATTTATTACCCATTTTTAAATTTTTTTTTTTAATGATAATAAGATCAAGTATTAGTTGTATTTCGGGTATCGCTACTTCCATATTCAAAACTCTTTCAATTTTCCATACGTTTAACTCTGGACAACTTGGAAGATCGTAAACTTTTGTAAAGCATGTTTATAGTTCAAACCGAGAAGGTAACAACCTAATGATCTTTTGACTAACTTTATAATTAATATAAACTCAACCAATATCATTGAGGTATTAATGAATTTCGAAAGTTTATGAATAAAATAATCAGAAGCTTCATTTGGTTTCATACAAACATTTTCCTAATTATTTAAAAAGTTTTGAAGCGCATCTTTCTTTCTCAATTAACCGTATTTGTAAAAAGTTTTAAGAATATTCCAAGCTTCTTTAAAGGTTTCGGAAATATCAATATGATGAAAGATATATTTGCTCAAACTAATCTGAAAGGCGTTAATAGCTTTTTATTCATTTAGTGTTACATATAGATAATCATCTTTTGCCCATTCCTCATTCGACAAATATTCAAACTCTATTGTTGTAGTACTTTCTTTAAGACTCTTCGGAAGAGTATATCATCTGACTCATGTCATCAAAACTTTTTATTCAAGGTATATTAGAAAAGGTTTCATGAAAATTTGTAACATCACAAGAATGAGGCACAAAATAGAACAAGATGTCTTCAAATCTAGGGTTTATGGATTGTTCAAACGTTAATGTATCCAACACCCTCGATACCCATTGATAATACTGGGATACCCAGCTTTTTGGTATTATAGTAAGCAGACCCTAGTTTCATAAAATTAGAGTTATAAAGTTATTATATGACAAATACACTTTTTGATCCATGTCAATGAGAGTGATGTTAGAGGATTATATGGGAGGAGGAGATGCAGTGGCTCATCTATTCTACTAATAGGTACCAATGACCCAAGCATATTGTTAGAGCATTGCTCGGTCGAACTCGCAAGCGTTGCTATCTCAAGCTTGTTTGTCAAATTTAGTTGCCAAAACTATAAGTCTTGATTTCTAGTCTACTTATAGCTAAGTCTCGGATTAGGATAGTAAGTGTAGTTGAGCCTTAGACTCCACGGCGTTCATCGAATGAAGATGAAGAACTACTCAAGGGAACTTGTGGAACTTCATCAACAAAGATGTATGTGGAGACTTGAACTTATCTATTACTCAAAAGTCTATCTATTATATCTCATATTTTGAGACAAAAGTCGTATTGCTATATAGACTTCATTTATACACATGTGCTATTTTGAGCCGAGTTTAACTCACTTATCTATGCCTCGAAATATGTGTTGGTAAGCTTTCGCTTTGTCCAAGTTCATCTTTACTAGTGACGAAAGTCATGTTTATTATTTCAATAACTTGAAAATCGCTTTGATGAAAATAGTTTGTGAATAACAACTATTATAACATCCTCTAAGAAAGTTTCAATGATTGAAATGAGAGTTTAGAACAAGTAACCATGTTTGGATATAAACATAGTGTGTTCTCACATTTGTGTAAAAGTCCAAAACCGGGAACCTAAAGTATGCGTACTCGTACGCGTACTGGCGGTTGTTGGAAACTCGGGCAAGTATGCGTACCCATACGCATACTGGCGGAAAGTTCATGTCCGTGAATTTCTGCTAGAGTTTGGAAGTGTGATTTAGTATGCGCACCCGTACACGTACTGGCGTAACCAAACTTGGTCCGACCACTTAGGTATGCGTACCCGTTTGCATACTTAAGTAGGTTACTTTCTAAAATCGGTTTGTTCATGAACTAAAACATTTATATAATAAGGAATGCAATCTTTGCAAACAGTGACTATAATGTTCATGAATTGATTCGAGTGAATCAAAATCGATTTTGCTTCGATTGTGTCTTGTATACTTCTATAAGATCTAAGCAATTGAATAACTCTCTTAACTAGTTCATTTGAGTCACTTGAACTGTTATGGTGAAGATGAATAAGGTTGATATGAAAGTGCTCATATGGCTAACCATTGGTTAACTATTGTTGAACCAACTAAGTGTTCATGTTCACCTTGATTTATCAAAAGACGGAACAAAACTCGTAGGTTTATCTGCGTGAGATAGATTTATCTATTCAATAGACTTTTATGTGTGAGAGAGATTTGTTTATCAAGTCTTCGACTTTGGGTCGTACCAACTCTTAGTTGTGGGTGAGATCAGCTAAGAGAATCAAGTGCGTAGTATCTTGTTGGGATCAGAGACGTAAGGAACGCAACTGTACCTTGAATCAGTGTGAGATTGATTAGGGTTTAACTACAGTCCAGACCGAAGTTAGTTTGTAGTAGGCTAGTGTCTGTAGCGGCTTAATACAGTGTGGTGTTCAAACCTGGACTAGGTCCAGGGGTTTTTCTGCATTTGTGGTTTCCTCGTTAACAAAACTTCTGGTGTCTGTGTTATTTCTTTTTCGCATTATATTCTGTTATATAATTGAAATATCACAGGTTGTGCCTTGAATCGATCAATTGGTAATCCAACCTTTGGTTGTTGATTGAAATTGATTGATCCTTGAACATTGGTCTTTGGTACCGTTCAAGTTATTTCTCTTGTATTCAATCAGGCTCGCAAATTCCTATTTGTTTGATTGCGGATTGAATCGAGAAATTGAGATATAACTCTTTGATATACTTTTTATTAAGATTGAGTCTGACTGTCTAGTTGATTCTCTTGAAAGTATATTGGAGTTGGTCCATACAGATTGCTAAGAGAAATAGTGGGTGTGGTTGTTGTACCCCCGCTTTTTCATAAGTCTTTGTTTGTAGCGATCTGACTCTATGGACAGAAATTATATCTCCATAAACGTACCACCAGTCTTCGATGGCTCAAACTACTCATGGTGGAAAATCGCTATGCGTGCTTTTCTTCAAGCTCGTGATTTTCAAACATGGGTACGTGTTGTTAATGGCTATGATCCTACGGTTAATACAGAAAGCGATGTATCTATACCTAAGGATATTGGTAGATATAGTCCAGAAGAAATCCTTGCTGCGAAGCAAAATTCTGACGGCTTAAATGCTATCATACATGACATTACCCCAGATCTTCAGCATCATGTGACTACTTGCACAAAGTCTAAAGAAGCCTGGGATATCTTAGAAACTGTATTTTAAGGGAATACCTCTGAAAAGGAAGCTAGGCTTCAAAACCTATGTTCCGATTGGGAAAACCTTCGTATGGCAGATGAAGAGTCATTTGATGAGTTTAATCACAAAGTGTCTGAAATTATTAATGCATCTTTTGCATTGGGTGAGACTATTCCTGAAAAGGACATTTTGATAAAAATTCTCAGATCACTGCCATCCAGATATAATTCTAAGAAGCATGCCATCGTCGAAGGAAATAATCTCGCAACTCTTTCCAGAAATACTCTGGTTGGGAAGTTAAAGATATTTGATCATGAGCATACATCCAAATCCGAAAAGGATGTTGCCTTCAAAGCACAAAAGAACACTAAATTACTTGATAAAAGTAAAAGTGTTTGCATCTCTGAAGATGATCTTTCTGAGGCTGATTTATCAAATGAATATCTTGACAAGTCAGTCTCCTTGATCACAAGACAGTTTAGGGATCTTCTTTTGAAGAGAAGTAAACGGTTCTCCAGAGATAAATCCAAGTCATCAGTTAAACCCCATAATCGTGTTCCTCCTAAAAACAGGGATAATGATGAAACTGATGACGAGGATATGCCTCAGTGCTTTAAGTGTAAAGGTTTTGGCCATTTTGCAAATGAGTGTCCAAATCGTACAAAATACACTGGGAACAAAGGTCTTGCTGCAACTCTTGATGAAATGTCTGACAACTATGATTCTAATGAAGACGAAAAGTCAAGTGTTGCACTTCTTTGTAAAAATATTGATTTTAGTAATTGTAGCAATACATATATCAATCTTGATATTCTTTCAGAAGAAATCCCAACCAATCTGGAAGAAAAAATTGATCTACCTATTTCTACTGGAAACTTTTTTTCTTCTGATTTTGCAGGTTCCACCATATGTCTAGCAGCCTGCACGGATGAGATGTACAAACCTTCCTCCAAGTTGACATGTCCTTATTGTTCTCTCAGAGTCCATGAGTTATCAAAATATTTCAAGTACAAACATAAGATAAGATATTTCAACAAACTTCAACGAAGAGCAAATCGATTAGCTAACAATCTCAAAAGTGTTCAGGAATTGGCTGAGGTATGTAAACGCATCCCCTCTTCAAAGAAGTTAGTTTCCAAAGAAAGGTTTAGATCATTAGAAAGAAATGTATGGTCTAAACACTATGTGAAACAGGGCTCTATGAATTCCTTTCGAAAAGGATATGGTGGACAGATTATTGTTCACCCCAGCACAACTTAAATTGTGTTGGTTAGTGCATCTTGTCTCATGTGCCTGATCAAAAGAGACAAGATTTTGCACACCTCAGGATTTAGGAAAAGAAAATTCTTTTAAATTGTTTCGATTTTTTTCTTCTTCGTGTTTTTGCTCTGTGAGCATTGTAGAGTCTGGAATTCATGTCGCTTTTTCATATCTAATTGATATTGGAAAGGACTTCCCTGTTTATTCAATAAAAGAGGGTTAAAATATACAATTCTACCTTTTTAGGGTATGAGTTGTTCGTACGTGAATCCTTTGAGTATATAAATGTTCCGTAACCCTACATTCCTTTTTCCTTCTCTAAGAAACTCTTTTTATCATAAGACTGCTTGTGGAGATTATCTTGTGATTTCCTCTCACAATTCCGCTTTTATGGATACTCCAAGCTTTATGTCTACTGATATAAAATATGTTAATATGATTGTTAAGCCATCAATCATGAAGGAAAAAATGAATCTCCGTTACCTCCAACTTTGAAAAGAAAAAGAAGGAATGTGAGGAAGCCAAGAGTTGTTCCTTCAAATTCTCAGAAGTTCTCTGATGTTCTTGATGAGTTGAAGGAAACAAGGAAGGAGATACAGTAAATAAAGGCTTTTGTGTTTAGGACTCTTGAGATTCAGAAGGCCCTGGTTCGGAATCAGTCAAGAAGGTTTGTTGATATCAACTCCTATCTTCATGAACCTTATGTCCCAATGGTTGTTGACGACAAGGAGTTCGGGGACGATAAATTAATTTTCAAAGGTGTTAATGTCTAGAAAACTTCTTATGAGAATTTATTCTTGTGTTTTTAAGAAGGATAACTAGGGTTTGGAATAACCATTATTGTGTGTACACATAGCTCAATGTTTTTAGATTTATTTATTTAAATTCTAAAGTTTATTTGGAAGATGATTTTGCAGTATTAATCTTTATGGTTTTATATATTGCAACTTGTTATGGGATATGTGTGTTTGCGTCCGTGAACTGTGATTGTCCCATACGTGGTCAAAAGTTAAGTCTTTCATATGTCAGTATGCAAGTATTGATAAAAGATTGAATGAGCTTTTGACAAGCAAAAGTTAATCCTTTTATGTCATTATGCTAATATTGATGGAAGAAAGGATGAACTTTTGTTTACATAGATTAAGTCTATTATATGTCATTGTGCAAATAGTGATGAAAAATATAATGAATCTTTGTGTATTCCGCAGTGTTGATCTTCCCTGATCCATATCTTTATGTAAATACTGTGCGGCTCCGTAAGTTTTCTTATGAGAGCATTTCCGATTAAATTAATCATGGGTTCTCTTGTGGTTAATTTAATTGAGATTTTTTGATACAAATTCATGTATCATATGATTTGTCAATGTCCAAAGAAATCCTTCTTTTCTTGTGAAAATAAGGTCGCTCATGTTGTTCTTTCGGGAATGACATTTTATGGGGGAGAGTTCTTAGTTGAACTTGTGCTTAATTGCCAAATCTTTGTAGGGAGTGCAGCTGTGGAATATTATAGAGGTTATCTTGTATCTTTATAAACTCCTTGATGAATGCATTTAGTTTCGGCTATATGATTGCATCAAAAAAAGTTGATATGTGTTTTTATTTTGGTCATGAAGTATCTCTATGGAAATTTCATTAGGATCCCACTAATTTTCGTACCTTTGCCAATTTTATTGACAAAAAGGGGGAGAATTAATGTGTAGTTCATACTGTAGAAATCGAGGGTCAGCACGTCGAGAGCCGGACATTTCTAATCCCTAATTATTATGGGGGTGAAGTCTATGTGCTCATCCGTTCGGGGATATTTATCGCACAAGTTCGTACAGAGGTAACTTCTTACTAGTTCGTTAGTAAGAGAGCTAACTCTACAAGGAAAAGAGATGTATTGAAGTCGCCACCTGACGAAGGGGAATCAGGACCCTTTTTAACTAGTTTGAACTCTTTCGAGAAAACAAAATCTAGTTATGACTTACATGTTCATGGTCTTCTATCAGAGAATTCAGGGTAAGGAGATTCTAGTATGAGATGGGAAGGTGTTAGGAACCCATCAGTCGCCCAATCATATGATTGGCCTATACTTCATGATTAAATGGGAATAATATTTACAACTTTTCTTTAAATGTTCTATACACACTTGTGACTCTTGGACTAATATATATAGCCGACATAACAATTCATAATTATTCAACGGTATCGGGAACCTAGATCAAGCATGTTGAGAATATTAATAGGCCAAATCTAAAGTTGTAATTTATTGATGTGAATAGTTTAGATTTAAACTAGACATCCTTGGATAATGACAGAAATTTGGAAGCTGTCACGGATTACCGATTGAAGGATTATTGAAATTTTGGGGTAATAACCGATAACCTGCAACTTAACCGGTAACTAGATAAATTATTTGCATATTATTCACGTGCGGGGTCATGATATGAGAGGGGAAGCCGCTCTATGCTCATATGTAGATCTTCCCACGATATGAATTAGTTAGATTATACTACAAAATATATCATTACAAATAAATTATATAGGAATTGACATGGACAATCATAATGTGAGCGGGGAAATCCATTCTATGCTTACAATTTTGATTTATCCACGAGAATAAATTTGATCAATATACCTTAGACGGGGTATTTGCTTCAAAGATTCTTATACTCTTCTTTTTTGTTTTTGGTTAAGTATACTGAAAGTAGTTAAAGTACTAACAATTTAATGCTAATCTTTTAAAAACTTAAAGACAATACCTGATTTAATATTTCTATTTTTTTTGGGTTTTTATGAAAATGAACTATAAATGCATAAGACAATAATTACTATTATGTAGGAAAGAAATTTTATTTCTCTTTGATTAAATGACAAAATACATGGAGACTTGGAACATGTGAGAAGAAGTATTTTCTATTTGGAGACATTAATTCTTCTTGGTTTAGGTGTTATGGGTGGGAATCAGGATTTTTTGATTTGTATGGGGAGAATAAGTATCTCTTGGGTTTATTTTGGTGTAATTGGTTGTGATTGATTGTTGTCTCCAAATGAGTAAAACATGCCTTATATAGTTGTAGAAAGGCATGGAATAGGTGTAAATGAGGTATGGAGAAAATGGTGAAAGGAAAAATGGTGAAAGGAAAAATGGTGAAAGGAATAGTGGGGGACAAATATGTTGGGATTGATTTACTTTTTTTTTTTTTTTTTTTTTTTACTTTTTTGGGTGTAAAGTGGTTTTTGAATAGGTGTACGGGTTGAAAGAAGAGAGACATGAGTAGAAAGGGTGCATGTGGTGTATTTAAAATTATTTGTTGGATAATGGGATGAGAGAGGTTTATTATTTTTTTTGTAAGAAAAGATGGTTTTTAGTGGGATTTGAGAAGGATAATTTTTGCTTTTTTGGGTAATGGGGTTGAATAAAAAATGTAAAAGGGTGATGGCTTTGTGGTTTGTGAGAGAAGGAGGGAATTCTTTTAGTTTGGAAAAAAAAGAAAGATGTCGGTAATGTTGAAATAATTTTTTTCTTTTTCTTTTCTTTAATAATTCACATGGGTTATGGAAGTGGGTAATTAGATAGAGAAATGGGTGGTTGGGTAGTAAAATGGATAATTGGGTAGTGTTTGTGGGTTTGATTTGAAGGAAATGAAATTGGGTAGTGAAATGGGTGGTTGAGTAGTGTTTGTGGGCTTGATTTGAAGGATATATAAATCCTTGATGGTTCCACAAAGAATTTCTATTGTATCCAGCTTCAAAGTATATGACTGATATTTTCTGTGGAAGGTGCGAAATTGGGGTGTCAACAGTTTCCCCTCTTTGAGAGTAATCGCTCGCGGTTGGCGAACAAAGTCGTGGACCCGTTTTGGCGTTTTTTTCGTTGTTGATGAAAGGTGATTCAATTGTTGATGCAGAGATTTATGACACTGGCCAGGTTTGCCCCTGTTAAGCTTGTCGATTTCTTTCACCTAGAAAGCGTCGGGCCTTGCACTGTGTCTTTTGTTGCAGATTCTGTTTTTGAGGTCACAACTTTTCGATGTGTCATGCCTTGACTTGATACGATTGATTTTCCTTCTCGGAATAACCCTTTCTTGGAAAAGGTCGTTTTCTATTCCAAGTTTCCCGAAGAAGGAATTACTTCTCTTTCTTTATAAGATTGGGGAGAAGACTATTCTTTACCCAGGGGGTTCTTCTTTCATTTGTTTTTATTATTTTCTCTTTCAAGATGACATCCGGGCAGCCATCTGCCATTTTCTCTGCTCTTCCTCCTTTGTCGCTGGTGCATAGAAAACGGAGGGTGGGGTTTTGGATGATGTTGAAAACCACATTTCGGCAAAGATCCGTAATAATCATGTAAGCTTTTGAGTTGAAGTTTCCACCTTTCATGTTCTTCGAGTATGTCTTCTGGTAATTCTTACCGACATTCTTCCTTACCGTGTGCTTTTGCAGGATTACTCTTGGGAACGCGTCCGTAGAACGACCACTGGTATAACAGAGTTGTGGCATGTGTTGAGGAAATGCATAGGTGTTCGTGACATTGTACGCCGAGTCGGTTGGTTCGCTTTCATAGAATCTTTGGGGTCGCACCAGGATCGTGATAATGCCATAATTGTGGCGGAGCGATGGTGGGGTGACACTAATTCATTCCATCTCCCCCTCTGTGAGTTGACCATCACTCCTTGGGATTTCTACATGATTACTGGAATCCGCGTGGGGGTTGGAGCTCCGGTGCCTTTAGGTGTTAACATGATCCAGGCAAATGTCCGGAAGATGTTGGGGCCACGTTGTGGGAACATTTTCCCAAAGAATTGGTCAGTCAGCCTTCCTGACTTGAGATCAAGTTTTTGGACTCCTGAGACGGAACTTGCTAATGACGCTCCGAGAGATGACCCTAAAGTCATTGAAGTTACTAGAGCTTTTCTTATTTATTTTATTGGGTATACCTTCATCAATTCTTCCCACGACTATGTTAAATCGGGCTACCTAGCAGCTTTCAATGATCTTGACCTGGTGGGTTTTTATGACTGGGTAAGTTGCGCAATTGCTTGCCTCTTCAACAGTCTCACTCGAGTGACTCGTCTTGAGATTAAGGTTCTATGTGGGTTTTGGCCCATCTTGAATGTGAGTTCCCATCGCCTTGTATTAATCCTGATAATTTTTTCTAAATTTTCTCATCGTTTTCTTTTAACACCGCTTCTTACTCTTTTCGACAGTTATGGTGTTATGAGTATTTTCCCACTAGTCGTCCACCATTTGATTGCAGCTTCTCTAATAGCCAGTTGTTTCCACGAATGGCTAGGTGGGGAGGTTCCTTTCGAAATCATTTGATTACATATGCACGTCTCTGTTTAGAAGAGGCTACCGTTGACTCAGTAGGTGTGTTTTTTTTTTTTTTTTTTTTTTTTTTACCTTCACTTAATTTTTGTTGTAGATTTGCTGGGATCCTTGGAAGAATCATTTGACCAATCGTGATGATGGAGCCATCCGTGCTATTTACGAGGCCCGGATTACTGTGCCTTGTATCTTGGTGATAGATGATAAGCACGTAAGTGTGACGCATTTTCACCCATAACTACATTATCTAGGACTCATTTTATTTCTAATAGAGTTGTTTTAAGTCTTTTCTAGGGAATAAGCTCTTGCGGCAAAATTGGCTCGAAAAGTGGTGTTTTATACCCCTGGATAGAGTACTAAAGGCACCCTATAAATGCACCGGAAGCACCCCAAAAATGTGTCGGAGGAACCCCGGAAAAATTACTATCTACGCCCAAAAATTACTATTTGCACCCCATAAGACAAGTGCTAAAGGGACACCCGTGCAGGATTAGGGGGAGGACATGTTCTTCTCAAATTCAAAAAAATATTTTTGGCGGGAAAATATTCCCTTTCACTGGCAGAATTTCAATCGGATGTTTGGACGTAATTTAGTGAG
>JAJJMB010017748.1:1403120-1436370 GCA_023531105.1 Papaver atlanticum
TTACTGCAAGTTGGAGGCGCAGGGATACTGAGGAAACTAGGTGAACTGTAGGTTTAGTTGCTTGGACTCAACTATACGAAGTTGGTTTGATTTTTTATAGCGGCTTAATTCTTAGAGTATTCAATTCTGGACTAGGTCCCGGGGTTTTTCTGCATTTGCGGTTTCCTCGTTAACAAAATCTTGCTATGTTATTTACTTTTATTTTCCGCAATTATAATTGTGTTTATTATAATTTAAAGTAAATCGCACAAACGTTAATTCCTATTTTACTTGATAGACAATCCCTAGAGTTTGGTTAAGTCCGAACCTATTATCAAGTAAACATACTTCGTTGTTGTATTGTCTCGATCTCGTATCCATAGAGGATCACACGAAGTGTGAACCGATTAGTTGTATTGTCTTGACTCAGTCCATAGACAATCACTTTCGGAAAAGGACTTATAGGTGGAAAAGTTTTACATTGAGGTATATTTGGGTACCCTCGTCTTTTCAGTACATGTTATTTCCAAATGGAAACATGACGATGATATAAAATTATCAAAATTAAAATCTACTAAACCTAAAAATAATGAAATGAAAAATAAAATTACAATAAAATTTTGTGCGCACAAATTGTTTATAGAATTTCCCCCCGTTCTAGACGGGCTATGAATAGTATTAATCCATTGTGAACACAAAACAAAAATAATAAACGAATTTAATCAATGGTATCTAAGTTAAGTTTAAAACTAAAGTTAATAAGAAAAAATTCTAAACAAGCTAAGAAAAATAACAACTAAAAGCTACCGACTGCTCCCCGGCAGCGGCGCCAAAATTTGGTGCGCGTCGTTTACACAACAAATTAATTACTTCTTTCCACACAATTAACTAGTAATATAATGGCAAGGAGTTCGTTCCCACGAAGAGCAGAGAGTTTCTAGTTGTTAAAAGTAACCAAAAGGGTTTTTTTTAGATTGTAGAACGAAATAAATGAATAAAAGAAAATATTAAAGATTGATTTAAAATAATATGGAGAAAGATGACCAGGGAATCATTCGCCGTCACTGAACCGAAACTTAATTAAATATAAATTTATTTCTTGTTGAACTTATAATGTTACCAACCGTAGAATAACAATAAGCTCTGTTATCCCCCGGATTCCTACTGTCCCTGGATACGGAAGCGCTCGACTACCAGATTCTATCCAACCAACCCACCAAGAATAAGCACTCAAGGTGTAAATTAGTCGAATGCTTTACACTCTGTGAATCAGGTTGATCCTAGCATCAGACGCATAGGCTCGGCCTGCTTACTAGTGTTATCTTTACACATAATTGCTTAACAAAATCCCTCTGTCAGCTCTTGCGATTTACTACTTGTGTAAAGAGTTGATGTGACAATTACACGTATCACAAACCCTAAACTAGTAGAAGAAATATTGATTGGTTAATTTAATTGATCATTTTGAATAACCCCTCAATATTCTTAGACATTATAAATAATAAAGATAATCAACAATAAAATAAAACTTGAAATAAACGTGGTTAAAGAAATTAATGATCCCTAATCAATTAAAAGATTAGCTACTCATAATTAAAAGTTACTAACAAATAAATAAAGAAGGAATCAAAATAAAACTAGAAATAAAAGCTCACACCAAAAGGAGTTAATTTCTCACTTGTTTCCATCTACTCGCAACAAACTAAAATGACTCCAGAAGAAGTGTCCTTTGCATGAAACTTTCCATTGCTATTTATAGCCGCCGAACCCCTCTATCCATACCGAAAATCCGTAACTGATACAGAATACTACAAAGTAATTTGTATCCTCGACTGACTTCATTCACCTCACGGTCCAATAACAAAATGTCACGTGGCTCTGTTCTTTATCCAGTTGTCTGCCAAAAGAGTTTTGTTGTGGTTGAAATTAATTGGTACTGATTTGGTGTAGCTGGATCATCATAGCAGGATGTACAAACCTTCTTATTGGACCAACTTGTAGTGGGACCCCTTCGAAGCTTATGTGCCCTCTTCTAATTTGATTTCACATCCAACTCTATGTATAATTATACAATAAATTCTAACACACACCAAACATGTCAGAAACATGTTTCTGCCATTCTTGTGACCTGCACGTAAAACCCACTTTTGGGGACCCATTACTCTTTTCTTTCTTTTAATAAAACAATATTCAATTCCATTGGACCCACCATTTTATAATTTTGCATCAGCCATTAGTAATCTTTTCTGTGACGTAAAATATTCGTTTTACCTTTTTGCACAAAACTTCCGCCGACTGCAACAGGCATCTCAAACCTCTGTTCATTTTCCTGGACGTGATAAATAGACAAACTTGGGCCCCCCCCCCCCCCCTTAACCGATGGAAGGGTGCCAAAAGCAGTTGTCCACAAAATGACCATTTTTCCCTTTTTAGTCTTCCAAGTTCTTGTTTTGCTCATAACTTCTTCATACGAACTCAAAATGACTCCGTTCTTTTACCATTGACTTGGTCTTTTCCTCCTCTTCAATGTGAGAGCAAGAACTCCTAGGCTTGAACAAGTTCCACTTGGTTTTTAACTCTTCTCCGTTTGTAGCTAGCTTCTTTTATTGCACAATTAAGTGCAAATTCACTTCTTTTTGGACGATTCACCTAATAAAACACAAATAAGAGAAAACAAGCGTAACATATAATAATTTGCAAAAAACCAACAAATACTAGCATGGAATTTACACCAAATATATGTGAAATATGCACTTATCAATGCCCGAATAGGTGGTTTGATGAATCCCTAACTCTCTGCCTTATATACTTCGTTTTCTCCTCTTCGACCGCCAGCTTCTTCTTCTTCTTCTTCTTTTCTCTGCACATCCGCCTCCTTCCACCAGCTTTTATCAGATCCTTCTTGTATGTGCCGGATCCGGACTTTGATTTTTCTTCTCTTAATCACTGTTTTCATGTTCTTCTACTTTCTACTTGTTTGGTTTATTGCCGTCGTAATCATTTACTGATGCAATGTGCAAGATAGAAATTGAGAAGATAAATAACATATTCGCTGAAGTTGGGTTAACTGAGAAAAGATGTCTTCGGTGGAACCTCAACACAGATCTATACGAATCTTCTTTTTTCTACATTCGAGGTGAGTACATCTTGAGATCCATATTAATGTTCGGCTCAGAGATGAAGATATGATGATTTAGAGAAAGATGCAAGATCATTCCATATGCAGCTTCAAAATACGTACAATGATAAATCCGGATTTCAAAGTTGAAGCCAGATTTAGATTTAGATGTATTCTGACAAGTATAGATGATCTGCCTGGGATGAAGACGTCTGAATCAAGTGTGTCACATGGGCACTTTTACCACCATCACACACTGGTTTCAATCAATGGGAAATGGTGAAGAAGTTGGGCCTCAGTCCACACTCATATAAAATCATCTCCTTTCTTTATTAGTTCTTCACTTCTTCCTCTTTGGTTTATCGTCATATCATTTTATTTTTTTGATCTGATTATGTATCCTTCAGATGAGTAATTGTTCATGCCTTTCATTGTTGTAGACGAAGATCTTGTAAGTATTTCATTTGTGAATGAAATGTTTTCTTCTGGTGGTGCTCTTGTCCTTGGTTTAACTTGCACTGTCTTTGTAGATCACTGACTCCGGTGAAGAGGTCATAACTCAGATTATCCGTCTTTCACCAGTATCATTAAGCAAAAACTCTGAGATTAATTAGGCACAACTTTATTACTCAAGATGATAACTTCGAAAACATTTTCCTCAGTTACCTATTTGATATGTGCATGGCACAGTAATATCCGAAGGTTTTCCTCATCGGCATTTTTTTTTTTGTAAAGGAAAGTTTTAAAATCTTCTTTTCTTATTTTTTTTGAAAAAAAAAAACACTTTTTTTTTTAAACAAGTTGATGAGGTATAAAATAGAGATGGTGAGTGCCGACAAACCGGTTGATCTTTTGAGAAGATGTCGGGCCTCGGTATGCTGGAATGTTGCCTTTGATTAGGCATAATACCTTTTGAGTTGATCTGCATTCGTGGGCCGTGGATGTTCTTCTCCATCGAGGTCCATCAATTGTACTGCTATTCCCTGAAAAATCTTTTTAACAATGAACGGACCTTCCCATTTTGGTTTGAATTTTCCCCTTGGGTCTGTATGCTTGACTGGCCGAATTTCCTTTAGAACGAGATCTTCTTCGTTGAAGTTGCGTGGTCGCACATGTTTGTTGAAACTGCGTGCAACTCTATTCTGGTATGCTTGAGAATGGCAAGCTTCTGCTAGCCTCTTTTCATCAATAATATTTAATTGCTCGACTCTTACTTTTACCCATTCATCTTCAGGTAATTGACTATCCTTAAGAACCCTTATGGTTGGAATTTCCACCTCTATGGGATGCATTGCCTCCATATCGTATGTGAGTGAGAAAGGTGTAGCCCCGGTTGCGGTGCGAATTAAGGTTCTATATGCCCACAGAGCATATGGTAATTTCTCACTCCAATCTGTGTATGTCTCTGTCATTTTCTTCAAGATTTTGACAAGTGTCTTGTTGGCTACCTCTACTGCTCCATTGGTTTGAGGTCAATATGGTGAGGCTAGATGGTGCTTAATCTTGTATATTTCAAGCAGTTCTTTGGTTTCTTCACCGATAAAGTTTGACCCATTATCTGATATTATTTCATGTGGAACCCCATATCTGCAAATGATGTGGTTTCGTATGAAATCGACTGTCGGCTTTCCTATGAAGCTTCTGGTCGAAATGGCTTCCACCCACTTGGTGAAGTAGTCGATTGCGACAAAGATATACTTATGGCCGTTGGAAGATGGATTGATTTTACCTATGAGATCAATTCCCCAGGTGGAAAATGGCCATGGAGATGATAGAGTATGAAGTTGAGAATGAGGTACATGCATAAGGTTCCCATGTATCTGACATTGGTGACACCTCATGACAAAGTTGCAGCAATCTGACATCATTGTCGTCCAGTAATATCCAAGGCGAGCTATCTTCTTACATATCATGTGTGCATTCATGTGAGGACCACACTCACCACTGTGTACTCTCTCCAGGATCTTTCGTGCTTCGTGTTCGTTCATACATCGTAACAAGGTTCCGTCTCTCGAAACTTTATAAAGAACATTTGCAAAGATGGTGTACTGACATGCCACTCTTTGGATGTATCTTCTTTGTTGTTTTGTTGAATCTTCCGGGTATGACTGATCTTCGAGGTACCTCTGAATATCAACAAACCAAGGAGCGCCGTCTAATTGTTCAGCGACGACTTGAATGGTATAACAGAATGCAGGTTCATCACTTTGGCTTATTTCGATGGGCCTCACCGTTATTCCTTCTGGGACTGCAAGCCAAGAAGCTAAAACAACAAGAGCATTAACACCATAATTTTTGTTTCTGTAGATGTGGTGGAACTCAATATGGTCGAATTATTTGGTGAGCTCTTCGAGGTATGTATGATATGGGGCTAACTGTTCATTAACCTTCCACTCCTTCTGGATTTGCTTGATGATCAGCAGTGAGTCTTCATACACCATGATACTTTTGACATTGATCTCAATGGAAGCTTTCAGTCCAGCTATGCAGGCTTCATGTTCCGCAACATTATTAGAGCATGGAAAACATAGCCTGATAACAATGGGTGTATGGATACCTTCTGGTGACTCTAGCAGTGCCCCTACACCACTTCCTTGTTTGTTGCGAGCGCCATCAAAAAACATCTTCCATGGCCTTTCTTCGGCTACATCGGCATACATTACCCATTCGTCTGGGAACTCAATCTTTAGCTCGGTATTGTTGAGGAGGGGATGTGATGCCAAATGATCGGAAATTACCCTTCCTTTGACAGATTTTTGTGTGATGTACGTAATATCAAACTCGGAGAGCAATAGTTGCCATTTTGACGTTCTTCCAGACAATACGTGCTTCTCAAACAAGTATTTGATAGGGTCCATCCTTGATAGTAGATGAACCTTATGAGACAACATGTAATGTCAAAGACGTTGAGTTGCCCAGATAAGTGCCAAGCAGGTCTTTTCTAACATGGTATATTTTGACTCGTACCCTGAAAGAGTTTTGTTGATGTAGTATATGGCCCTCTCCTTGCCGCTGTCTTTATGATATTGCCCCAGCATTGCTCCCATGGAGGTTTCGGTGACCGAGAGATATAGAATCAAAGGAATACCAGGGGTATGGGAAACAAGTACTGGTGGATTAGCCAGATATTTCTGGATCTTTTCAAAAGCTTCTTGACATTCATGATTCCACACAGTAGGCACATTCTTCCTTAACAACTTGAATATTGGCTCGCATATGGGAGTAAGTTGATTTATGAACCGACTTATGTATTGCAGTCGACCCAAAAATCCTCTGATTTCCTTTTCTGTTCTTAGTGGAGACATCTCGATGATAGCCTTAGCCTTTGACGGGTCGCATTCAATTCCTATGTTGCTGACGACGAAACCTAGCAATTTACCGGACTTGGCGCCGAACAAACACTTGTTGGGATTGAGCTTAAGCTGAAATTTTCGAAGACGTTTAAACACCTTTCTTAAAACATTTACATTATCCTTGCTATGCGCAGATTTTGCCACCATGTCGTCGACATAAATCTCCAACTCCTTGTGCATCATGTCGTGGAAAATAGTCGTCATTGCTCGTTGGTATGTGGCTCCAGCATTTTTCAATCCGAAGGGCATAACTATGTAACAAAATATTCCCCATGGAGTGATGAAGGATGTTTTAGTCATATCTTCTTCTGCCATTCTGATTTGATTATATCCGGAGAAGCCATCCATGAATGAAAGACATCCTTGCCCGAAGGCATTGTTGACCAAGATATCAATATGCGGCAACGGGAAATCATCTTTTAGGCTTGCTTTGTTCAAGTTGCGGTAATCAATGCACATCCTTACCTTTCCATCTTTTTTTGGAACAGGTACAATGTTAGACAACCACTCGGTATAAGTAACCGCTTTGAGAAAACCTGCATTGAGTTGCTTCTCCACTTCTTCTTTGACTTTTAAGGTCCATTCTGAACTTAGTCTCCTGAGCTTTTGTTTGACCGGATTTACATCTGGATAAGTTGGAAAATGATAGACCACCAGGTCAGTATCCAACCCAGGCATATCTTCGTAAGACCAGGCAAAGACGTCCTCTAAATCAGTGAGTAGCTCAATCATCTCCTTCCTTTCTTCAGCGGATAATGTTGTCCCGATCTTCACATTGTGTGGTTCTTCTTCCGTTCTCAAGTTGATTGTTTCTTCGTCCATGAATTATGGCTCTTTTTCATGTTTTTCGACGCTGTTTTGGATCTCTTCTGGAACGTCTTTTAGGCAGGTTATCATTTCTTCATCCTCATATTCAAAATTTCCTGCAATGTCATCCTCCTAATCCAAGACGTCATATTGATTTTCATATTCTTTTATTTCTGAAATCACACTTTCTACATTTTTTTGTTTTTCATATTTTTCTGATTTTTTTGGATTTTTCTTTAAAATTAAAGGTGCATTAAACATACAAATACCGTCCTCTGGATTCCATGAGGATTCTTGCGGTTCATCCTTTGTCAGTTGTGGACCCTCATTATCCATTCTTACCAGGTTTTTTTTTTGGCGTCGGAAGAAGTTCCGCCGTCCTCGGTTGCTTCATTGGGAATTATCATGCAGATGCTCCTATCGGAATTGGGAGGAACTCGAGGAGATGACTGTTCCATCCTTCTGGCGTTTGTCCTCCAGAATCTCTCCCTTTGTTCTTCAAGGTACTTTTCCAGGTTTTGATTGATCGCTTCTGGGCGAATCTCCATGAAATAGTCGATGAAGGCATTAATCGTTGTTGGCCATGTTGCATACCGGACGCGGTCATTGGTTGAATACCACATTAACGCACTGCTGGTTAAGCTTTGGCCAAAATACTGTTTGAGCTTCTCTTCGCACATTTCTAATGGTTTCATGTACCACAGGAATGATTTGAGGTGCTTAATTGGAGAGCCCCTTCCGTTGTAAATAGGAAAAAAATTCCTTTTAGGAAATGGCAACCCTAAGCATGTGATAACCATACATTCCTGGATTTTTCCTTCATTTTCCTGGGTCGAGATTGTCATGCTCTCTTTTGGTTCAGGAACTTCTAGTTCTCATCCGTCCTCCCCTTTATGTCCGCTGGATTCGCCTGCGCTTAATAGGAGACGGAGAAAAAAGCTGACTTACCCCTTCATAAACAGGCTCTTTGGCCTCTTTTCCTTTGTTGGGACTTCGTATTGTTATCACGAGTGTAATATTTGTTGGTTTGCTAGGTGGTGGAGCCTTTTCTTCTCCTTTGCGGACGAACCATTCTTGTAATGATGATTGACGACTCCAATCGATTCCTTGATCTTCTTGCCTTTTCCTGAATATTGTAGAATTCCGATGGGTCGACCGATATCCTAGGCCCGCCGTATCGAATGCCTTCTTCCCTGGAATTGTTATTGGTTGTGTGGGCCCTTGTTGTCGGAGCCCAAGTCCCATTCCCTGAAAGAACTTGCTTTTCTGGAGCATTTTCGGAACATTTCGGTTCTGGTATTTGAATTGACCCGTGCGTGCATGTCAACTTGCTACTTCATCTGCACTCTTGTATCGGATCTCCGCAGTATAATTGTCAATCATCGGGACCATATTTATAGAAGATTGATTATCCATTATTTCGTTCTCCCCATTATCTGCATGTATATAGTAATTAATTCATTTCACATCCAGAATCTGGCTTTCTAGTGAAGGGAGGATGCACCAATTCCATTTTTATGCATCCACGGACATCCCATAAGCATGTTGAAACTTGCCGAGATATCCATTAAGGAGGAAGGTATCCTTGGTTTTCATAGGCCCAACCCATATTTCGAGCGTGATTTCTCCGATTCCTATTTGCTTACCGTTATCGAAACCTCTGACCGTTAAAGCTGATTTGTTGCTTTTAGTTACGCGACTGAGGTCAATCTCGATCTTTTTTATTGCTTTTAAGGTGCATATATTAACACCTACACCGTTGTCCATGAAAATTGATGGTATAATCATGTTTTCCCATCCTATGGTGATGTAAAGCCCTTTTTTGTGATCTCTTCCTTCTGGTGGTAGGTCGTCGTTCGTGAAATTAATTGCACCCGGTCTTACAGCTTGGTCGATCATGTGCACTAGTTCGCTGGGAGTGATTCCCAAAGGAACCTGCATAGAGATTAGTGCCTTTTGTAGGGCCTGGCGATGACTTGTTGATGCTTATAGAAGTCCCCAAATGGAGATATCCGCTTTTGTTCTTCGTAACTGCTCAATTAGCAAGTTATCCTCTTTTATCGCTTCTTCTAGATTGCTGGTCCAGATTCGAACTGGGTTGCCCCTAGCCTGAACACCTGTATTTTCGGACCGCAGATTGTGAGGCTTGAACTGTCTCCCTCCCCTTGTTTGGTGCTGCACTTCTTCACATTTTTCCGGCATTTGTTCCGAATATATGACTTTCCCGCTCCCTGCAATAGTGAACAACGGTTTTCTTTTTTCCTTACAGATGTTGACATCTAATGAGATTTTTGTTGCTTCTTCGTTGTTCTTGGTAATGACCCAAACATCTTCCTTTGTTCCGATTGGCAATTCTTCTGGGAGTGTCCGGCGTACTTCGGTGTCATCAACTTCGATGAAGTTGACTCCTTGATTCCTCGGATGTGCCGGAAGAGGGTTTTGCTGGATATTGGGTCGCTTTGACGCCCCCTCGATGACTATCTTACCACCATCCAGTAAATCTTGGATAAGATGTTTCAGGACATAACATGAGTTGGTATCATGCCCCGCACTCTGATGGTAATTGCACATCTTCGATTCGTCATAACCCATAGGTTTTGGGTTAGGTACGGGTTTAGGATCCCGTAGTTGAATCAATTTCTCTTTAACTAGCGCAGGAAGGAAATCACTGATTTCTCCATGTAGTTCAGAGAATGCCCGATTTCTGCTCCACCCTTTCTCGACATACTGCTGACCTTTGTCTTGCCGAAGTATCTCTGTCATTGGTGCTTTCCCTACAGCCTTAATGTAGGTAGGTCTGGAAAGGGTTGGATCAACATAATTGACTTCCTTCTTTTTTGTTGAGCTTTGCCCCATAAGAAATCCAGAGTATGCACCGTCCCTCATGGCGTCCTCAATGTTAGGTCCCTTTCTTTGAAAAGTAGAAAGATTTTTGGGTGCCGACATGCTGATTAGACCCCTGTAAGACATGGAAACATTTTTCATTAGCATTCTCAATTGAGTTTCTTCATATGGACGTTCGAACATTTCGAACACTTTCTTATCCCATCGACTAGATGCTCCTTGTCGGAGGGACTCAAGCTGGCGTAAGGCGATTGTATGATCTATATTCTTGGTAAAATGTTCGACAAATGATTCAATCTTGGTTTGCCACATGGATATTTTAGGTTTTTCCACATGCTGATACCAATCAAGAGCTAGTCCAATTAGGCTCTGGTGGAATAAGTTTAACAACCAGTCGTTTGTTAACCCTTGAGGCTTTAAATAATTGAGGTATATGTTGATATGAGACGTTGGGGGACCGCGACCATCATATTTCGCCATTTTAGGGAATTTGAAACCTTCGGAAAGTTTCCCTTTTGGTGGAGTGTACCACACTTTGCTCTCGATGCCGGTGTTGTCTTCAATGACTAACAACCTCTTTATTGCTTGTTCCTTGAAACATTCGAATTCCAATTGTTCTTTGCTTGGTGTGTTCTCATCATGATTACGAGGATTACTAGGTCCTATATCTTTGTTGTTCTCATCATGCGGACCGTCACTAGATCCTTGACCCCCTGACTGTTGGCGGGAATTAGAGCCCTCCGCATTATTCTCTCTTTCTTGGTTTTCATATCCCATCTTCTTGAAGAACTTCACTAGTTGTTATTCAACGATTTGTTCAATTCTTGAAACGCTGAGAGTTTCAGAATTGTTATGTTCTTGTTCATGTAAGTCAGGCATTTTGATCAGACTTTCTCCTTTGTTCCGATGCCAGCTACGAGTGTAAGCTCCCCTTCGCGTTATGGTTGCTTACGCTTGGATGAGTACCTTCAATCACAGAATCTTAATAAGTGAATATTAGTACGCAATAAAGCAAAGATCATAAATATTTCCCATTAATCATTTTTCAAGTCGAATCTATAATTCCCCAGTGAAGTCGCCACTGTAGAAATCTAGGGTCAGCACGTCGAGAGCCGGACTTTTCCGATCCCTAATTATTATGGGGATGAAGTCTATGTGCTCATCCATTCGAGGATATTTATCGCACAAGTTCGTACAGACTTCTTACTAGTTCGTTAGTAAGAGAGCTAACTCTACAAGGAAAAGAGATGTATTGAAGTCGCCACCTGACTAAGGGGAATAAGGACCCTTTTTAACTAGTTTGAACTCTTTCGAGAAAAAAAAATCTAGCTATGACTTACATGTTCATGGTATGCTATCAGAGAATTCAGGGTAAGGAGATTCTAGTACGAGATGGGAAGGTGTTAGGCACCCATCAGTCCCCCAATCATATGATTGGCCTATACTTCATGATTAAATAGGAATAATATTTACAACTTTTCTTTAAATGTTCTATACACACTTGTGACTCTTGGACTAATATATATAGCCGGCAGAACAACTCATAATTATTCAACGGTATCGGGAACCTAGATCAATTCCTAGCATGTTGAGAATATTAATAGGCCAAATCTAAAGTTGTAATTTATTGATGTGAATAGTTTAGATTTAAACTAGACATCCTTGGATAATGACAGAAATTTGGAAGCTGTCACGGATTACCGATTGAAGGCTTATTGAAATTTTGGGGTAATAACCGATAACCTGCAACTTAACCGATAACTAGATAAATTATTTGCATATTATTCACATGCGGGGTAATGATATGAGAGGGGAAGACGCTCTATATATTTAGATCTTCCCACGATATGAATTAGTTAGATTATACTACAAAATATATCATTACAAATAAATTATGTAGGAATTGACATGGACAATCAGAATGTGAGAGGGGAAATCCACTCTATGCTCACAATTTTGATTTATCCACGAGAATAAATTTGATCAATATACCTTAGACGGGATATTTGCTTCAAAGATTCTTATACTCTTCTTTTTTGTTTTTGGTTAAGTATGTTGAAAGTAGTTAAAGTACCAGCAATTTAATGCTAATCTTTTAAAAACTTAAAGACAGTACCTGATTTAATATTTCTATTTTTTTGGGTTTTTATCAAAATGAACTTTAAATGCATAAGACAATAATAACTATTATGTAGGAAGGAAATTTTATTTCTCTTTGATTAAATGACAAAATACATGGAGACTTGGAACATGTGAGAAGAAGTATTTTCTATTTGGGAGACAATAATTCTTCTTGGTTTAGGTATTATGGGTGTGAATCAGGATTTTTTTATTTGTATGAGGAGAATAAAAATCTCTTGGGTTTCTTTTGGTGTAATTGGTTGTGATTGATTGTTGTCTCGAAATGGAGTAAGACATGCCTTATATAGCTGTAGAAAGGCATGGAATAAGTGTAAAAGAGGTATGGAGAAAATGATGAAAGGAATAGTGGGGACAAATATGTTGGGATTGATTTACTTTTCTTTTTTTTTTCTTTTTTGGGTGTAAAGTGGTTTTTGAATAGGTGTACGGGTTGAAAGAAGAGAGACATGAGTAGAAGGGGTGCATGTGGTGTATTTAAAATTATTTGTTGGATAATGGGATGAGAGGGGTTTATTATTTTGGTAAGAAAAGGTGGTTTTTAGTGGGATTTGAGAAGGATAATTTTTGCTTTTTTGGGTAATGGGGTTGGATAAAAAATGTAAAAGGGTGATGGCTTTGTGGTTTGTGAGAGAAGGAGGGAATTCTTTTAGTTTGGAAAAAAAAGAAAGATGTCGGTAATGTTGAAAGAATTTTTTCCTTTTTCTTTTTCTTTTCTTTAATAATTCACATGGGTTATGGAAGTGGGTAATTGGATAGAGATATGGGTGGTTGGGTAGTAAAATGAATAATTGGGTAGTGTTTATGGGCTTGATTTGAAGGAAATGAAATTGGGTAGTGAAATGGGTGGTTGAGTAGTGTTTGTGGGCTTGATTTAAAGGATATAGAAATCCTTAATGGTTTCACAAAGAATTTCTCTTGTATCCAGCTTCAAAGTATATGACTGATATTTTTCTGTGGAATGTGCGAAATTGGGGTGTCAACACACACTACAAATACATATGGTTTACGGAGCATTATGTAGGGGGGGGGGGGTCATGTGAGATGAAGTATTGACTAAGGGGGAGTGATACATATCACCATAGTATTGTTGTCGAAGTTGTGATACAATTGAACTTTGATGTTGTGTAATAATACTATGACACTGTATAACAATGATTGAGAGCTATTGTTTTCTCATTGTTATGGCTACGGATCTTCAACAACGATGATGCTGAACTAAATACCTTTGGAATCATTGGAGTACTTGGAAGTGACGAAGATTTCGAGTAATGTTGAAGAACAAAGGAGATCAAGCATTTGGATGAGAAGCTACAAAGTTTATTTATTTTGTATTCCATATGTATTGATAGTTTTGTTACTAAAATTGACAAAGGAGGAGATTGTTAGAGCATTGCTCGGTCGAACTCGCAAGCGTTGCTATCTCAAGCTTGTTTGTCAAATTTAGTTGCCAAAACTATAAGTCTTGATCTCTAGTCTACTTATAGCTAAGTCTCGGATTAGGATAGTAAGTGTAGTTGAGTCTTAGACTCCACGGCGTTCATCGAATGAAGACGAAGAACTACTCAAGGGAACTTGTGGAACTTAATCAAAAAAAAGGTATGTGGAGACTTGAACTTATCTATCACTCAAAAGTCTATCTATTCTATCTCCTATTTTGAGACAAAAGTCGTATTGCTATATAGACTTCATTTATACACATGTGCTATTTTGAGCCGAGTTTAACTCACTTATCTATGCCTCGAAATATGTGTTAGTAAGCTTTCGCTTTGGCCAAGTTCATCTTTACTAGTGACGAAAGTCATGTTGATTATTTCAATAACTTGAAAATCGCTTTGATGAAAATAGTTTGTGAATAACAACTATTATAACATCCTCTAAGAAAGTTTCAATGATTGAAATGAGAGTTTAGAACAAGTAACCATGTTTGGATATAAACATAGTGTGTTCTCACATTTGTGTAAAAGTCCAAAACCGGGAACCTAAAGTATGCGTACCCGTACATGTACCGGCGGTTGTTGGAAACTCGGGCAAGTATGCGTACTCGTACGCATACTGGCGGAAAGTTCATGTCCGTGAATTTATACTGGAGTTTGGAAGTGTGATTTAGTATGTGCACCCGTACGCGTACTGGCGTAACCAAACTCGGTCCGACCACTTAGGTATGCGTACCCGTTTGCATACTTAAGTAAGTTATTTTCTAAAATCGGTTTGTTCATGAACTAAAACATTTATATAATAAGGAATGCAATCTTTGCAAACCGTGGCTATAATGTTCATGAATTGATTCGAGTGAATCAAAATCGATTTTTCTTCGATTGTGTCTTGTATACTTCTATAAGATCTAAGCAATTGAACAACTCTCTTAACTAGTTCATTTGAGTCACTTGAACTAGTTATGGTGAAGATGACTAGGGTTGATATAAAAGTGCTCATATGGCTAACCATTGATTAACTATTGTTGAACCAACTGAGTGTACATGTTTAGGTACGGTTACCCAAACCTAAATGAAGGTGCATTTCATTTGTGTATAACAATCTAAGTTCGATCTAACGGTTGAAATATATTAGATTGAATTTAATCAGGTTTTCATCTAACGGTGAATATTGAATGCTTTGTTACCAAGGTAACTTAGATTGCAAACCCTGATTTGGAGACTATATGAAATAGAACTCTAGCAATTGGGAAACCTAATCCCCATACCTCCTGTGTTATACTAGTTTCGACGAGAGTCGATTCTCCTTTAACCTTAGGTTTTTCACGAAACCCTGTAGGTTAACGACTTAAAGACTTCATTGGGATTGTGAAGCCAGACCCAACTATTTTCTCTGTAGTTGCGTGATCTGATCTTGTTGTTTCTATTGTGATTGAGTACAATCGTAAGATTGGCTTCAGATTTATATCTCCGATAGGCAAGATAGAAAAGTAGTCACAAACACCTTCGTCTCATCGTTTGTGATTCCACAATATCTTGTTTCGTTAATCGATTAAGATTATTGTGAGGTGATTGATAATTCTAGGCTGTTCTTCGGGAATATAAGTCTGGGTTATCGATTGGTTCCTGTTCACCTTGATTTATCAAAAGACGGAACAAAACTCGTAGGTTTATCTATGGGAGACAGATTTATCTATTCAATAGACTTTTCTGTGTGAGACAGATTTGTATATCAAGTCTTCGACTTTAGGTCGTAGCAACTCTTAGTTGTGGATGAGATCAGCTAAGGGAATCAAGTGCGTAGTATCCTGCTGGGAACAGAGACGTAAGGAACGCAACTGTACCTTGAATCAGTGTGAGATTGATTAGGGATCAACTACAGTCCAGACCGAAGTTAGTTTGTAGTAGGCTAGTGTCTGTAGCGGCTTAATACAGTGTGGTGTTCAAATCTGGACTAGGTCCAGGGGGTTTTATGCATTTGCGGTTTCCTCATTAACAAAACTTCTGGTGTCTGTCTTATTTCTTTTTCGTATTATATTTTGTTATATAATTGAAATATCACAGGTTGTGCGTTGAATCGATCAATTGGTAAATCCAACCTTTGGTTGTTGATTGAAATTGATTGATCCTTGAACATTGGTCTTTGGTACCGTTCAAGTTATTTCTCTTATATTCAATCAGGCTCGCAAATTCCTATTTGTTTGATTGCGGATTGAATCGAGAAATTGAGAAATAACTCTTTTATATACTTTTTATTAAGATTGAGTCTGACTATCTAGTTGATTCTCTTGAAAGTATATTGGAGTTAGTCCATACAGATTGCTAAGCGAAATATTGGGTGTGGTTGTTGTACCCCCGCTTTTTCACGTATTTGATCTTTAGGTTATGTCTCCTTCCAAATATATCGATAAACTTGATTTATAAGTAATATGCTTTCCTAAGACGTGATTTTCCAAATACTTATCTAAATAAGATTGACCGAGCCTTAAGAAACTAGTGCATCAAAGTTTATCCAAGTCAAACCATGTATAACTATCTAGGTTTAAATTCCAATTAGCTATTGATTTTGAAATCAGTTCATTATGTATGATAATTTGCATTATATTAACAGTCAAATCTTCTATATTTTTCTAAGCATTTAAGTTACGTTACTTTATGATCAATTACGTAATGCATATTTTGAAACCAACCTGGGTATTTTGGTAGGACTTTAAACTATACCTACAATTACTGCAAGTGCACATTGTCTATTGTCAACAGGGAAAATATAGGTCGATCCACAAAGAGTTGTTACAATGTGATGCTAAACGTTTAAGTTCTACTATTACTAATTTAAATAGGAAAGGGGTGTCGATACGACAAAGATATGAATAATTATGCTAAACAAACAAAATTAAAATGCAACTAAAAGGTACTAGGGAAGTTGATTCCACCACAAACCTACACTAGGTATTCTACTAATGATATTTGAAAAGACGAGGGTACCCAAATACACCAAAATCTTTTATTTATCAACCTATAAGTCCTCTACCGTATGTGATCGTCTATGGACAGAGTCGAGACAATACGACAATTCGGTTCACACTTCGTGTGATCGTTTATGGATACGAGATTGAGACAATACAACAACAAGATAACTTGTGTGATTAACTATGGATACAAGATCGAGACAATACAACAACAAAGGGTGTTACTTGATAGGTGTGGAAAACACCCTATTTTATTATCTATTGCTTATGCTTTCTTTGCTATTTTTCTTATAAATTATGTATTTTCTATATTTTTTTGAGTTATCAGGTACTTTGGAGTCATATGGAGTAAAAGAATAAGAAATCATCCAAAACTCAGTAACAAGGGAAAAATTGTCATTTCACAGACGAACATTATTTGGAACCCATCCAAGGTTAAGGGTTAAAGGCACACATGTTTAAGAAGGAAGTGGGGCTGCCAATCTATGGTATCCTTAATCCTCTAAGTATGGGTGTAAATAACTATCCCACTACATCTCCTAAATCCCTAAATCGAGAGATCATATTTCTCTCTTTTATTTTGCATCATAGAAAGAAGAAGCTATTATCGTTCTAATTGAAAAATAAATGGTTTGAATCAAGAGAGGATCTATGGTTTGATAAAGGATTGAAGGTGATGCAGTGGTGGATTTGGTTGCAGTTGAACCAAGAAGAATAAAATGGAAACAATGGTGCTGATTTGGGCGAAGCAGATGAATGGATTAAAACTGCTGCAACTGAATAAACTTATATGTATGTTAGGAATTGCAGGAAAGAAAGGCCTGAATTCGGCCGGGAATAGCCAGAAAACAAACAGAACTCTGTCAGATTTTCATCCGGACGAGTTAACTCAGTATCGGCCGATGAGACGATTCAACTCACACCAGTAAGCTTAGTGAGACCGAGTAAGACAGCTAACTTGGCTGACTACTTCCCTCTTGACCATTTGACTGACGGTTGACCAGTATGACTGTTAACTTTAATTGTACTGCAATGGAATATTCCGTTAGTGGAGAAGAATTTCAGTCAACCGACAGTGAATTTCTGGCCGGATTCCGGTGGCACCAGTGATATTCCGGCAACCCGTATTTTTGTGTGATTATTTCTCATGGGTTTGAAGACCAAGACTCGGAATTGGATGAAGAATTGGACTTGAATTTGGAAAGAGAAGATGGAAGTATTTAGAAAGACTTGGACATGGAAAGAAGAATTATTATGGGAAAGGGATCCTAATCCTAAGAAGATTGCAAGAAAATTGAAGCCTTTAAATAGAGAAGTTCTCTACTTTTTTCTCTACACCTTTACACACTTTTATACACAACACTTTGGTTTTCTTTTCTTAATTCTTTGTGCGAACTCCTTAGCATGAGTAGCTAATTTTATTATTGATTGAGGATGAATTCCTAGTTCTTGACATGTTTTGAGTTTTGTTTTAAATCTACTTTGAAGTTTTCACATGATTATCGTTTGTTTTGACTAATATGAGTGTTTATGATTGTTTGATAGGTTGTTTAGTGTGCATAGTAAATCGATTTGTTAACTCAATCTAAAGCTAGTAAAAGTTACGGGATAAGTAATCGTTTCTTGACTCTTTACACAAGTAGAAAACACGAGACCTTGCAGAGGGATTTTGTAGAGCAATTGTGTGTGAAAAAAACGCTAGAAAGTGGACGAGGGGAACCGAGTCTAACTACTAGTATCAAACCTAAATTCATAAATCTTAATGCGTTCTTTTGAATTACATCTTGTAAGCGAACCTCAAGGTGGTTCTTTAGAATAAAATCTGATAACTAAGCGAACCTGTTACTTAGTGAAACAAGGAATTTTGGATTTTCTGAGCGAACATGTTAACCTACGGTTGGTGATAATCTGTGACTAATAAAAAAGTGGATGAAAAACATAACTTGAATCATTGTTTTGCAACGAAGAAGGATTCTTTGATCTTATTTCTCTCTTATTGATTTCAACCTTATCTTTTTAATTGCTTTGTTTATATCTTATATTTTTAAAACTTAAACAAAACCCCTCTTTTGTGACATTATAAGACAACTAAAACCTCTTGCTCCTCGGGGGAACGAACTTAACTACCACCATATTACTTGTTAATTAAGTGGAAAAATTCACTAATTTGTTGTGGTTACGACACACATCAAATTTTGGCGTCGCTACCGGGGAGCAGCGGAGCAGCTTTAGTTGTTTTTATCTTATTTTCGTTTTAATTTTGTTTTTAGATTTTATTTTATTTTCTAACTTTGTTTTCTAGATTTTTTTTCAGGTACTAGTTTTCTATGTATGGTGCACAAAAGCAAGCATATCGCAACAATCAATACGTTTTCCACCTCAACACTATGACAACTTCTAACCATCTTTAGGATATAATCAAAACCAATATTTTAGCTATGATCAATTTCCTACAGAACCTTATGGGTATTCATGTACATATCAAGAACCTTTTGACGGGTATGTTTGTGGACAATCACAAGGATGGGAGGATAGTTATGCCGATGATCAAAAAGTCTCTAGTTTTGCAGATACCTTCTGTACAATGATAAAGGAGTGTCAACATCAAATGATTCAATATTTCCAAGTTCAAAACGAATCACTCCAATAATAACAACAAAAGAACGATTCGGCCTTCAAGGATTTACAAAGTCAAGTGGGACAATTGGCGACCGATATGAACCTACTGAAAGCTCAAGCATCCACAAAGCTTCCTTCATAACCATTTGTGAATCCAAGAGAGAGTGTTAATGCGATTACATTGAGGAGTGGAAGACAAGTTGAGAAACCAAATCAACAAGATGAGGTGCATGAAGAGTTAGTTAAAGACAAAGACGAAACCACACCAAAAAAGAATTCCAAGGAAACGGTTCCTACTTTCACCACTCCCCCAGCCGATTTACTAAATCGAATAAAGAGTTGGAATACAAGGATATTTGGGATATCCTTAAGCAAGTACAAGTCAATATTCCACTCATTGAAGCTATTCGTCAAATTCCTCGCTATGCACAGTTCTTAAAGGAGTTGTGCATGAAAAAGAAAAGGTTGAAAAGGAATGAAGTCATGAGTGTGGGGGAGAATGCTTCGGCATTCATTCTCAAGAAACTCCCACCTAAATTGAAGGACCCCGGTAGTTTCACTATACCTTGCACAATTGGGAAAACAAGGTTTACTCGAGCTTTGCTAGATTTGGGAGAATCGGTTAATGTTATGCCTTCCTCGATTTATGATTCTTTGAATCTTGGTACTCTTAAGGAGACCGGGGTAGTTCTTGAACTTGCCAACCGATCTAATGTTTACCCGAAAGGGATTGTTGAGAATGTTTTGGTGCAGGTTAATGAGCTTGTATTCCCAGCGGATTTCTATGTCTTAGACATGAATGATGATAACTCATCAAAGTCTACACCTTTGCTATTGGGTAGACCATTTTTGAGTACCGCTGGAACGAAGATTGATGTCCAAAATGGCGCCTTGACTATGGAATTTGATGGTTAAGTCATACGCTTCAATATATTTGAGACAATGAGATAACCAAGTGATGTGAAGTCATGTTTTGCGGTTGAAGAGATAGATGCGGGCTAATGAATCTTGCAAGAGCTAAGTCGGGCCGACGACTTTAAACCAAGCGTTACATGGGAGGCAACCCAATGGTTTGTATTTCTTGTCCTTTTGCTTTTTATTTTGTTATTTATTTTTCTTGTTCCATATCATGTTTGGATTTCCCACCTTGACTTTACTAGTAGGATTCAATTACATTGAGGACAATGTAAGGTTTAAGTGTGGGGGAGTGGTTAAGCATAAATTTTTCATTTTTTTTTATTTTTTTTTTTGCATAAAACCTCCAATTTCTAGAGATTTTAGAGTCACTAGTATACTTCTAGCTATGTTTACATACGGAATTCTTATCGAAATAATGGAACTTAGAATTGCTAGAGAATACTACATATTAGGTGTTATTAATCTTTGGGAGAAGTCATTACTGTTTGTGGCTCAACTTAACCATGACGGTGGCAAATTAGGAGCAGGAAGATATTTAGTAATCGAGTTGTTGATCAGTCATTAGTGGAGACTACCCGTATTTACATCAAGCGAGGCACCGACCTTCAATTCTTTGTAGCTGAAAAAGCTTTTTAGAGTGTGTGTCATCGTACGCTAATTCTGGGTCGAATGGTGAGCTACCCCACTTCGCACTAATTTCAGCACTATTTTTGATCTCTTGAGTACTAATTCCGTTAATCATGAGGGTGACGTCTATAGATGAAAGCCTCCTTCTTGTAGTTTGATTTGCAGTTAACACCATGCTCTCGATAACAACAGGTCCATAGAAACACCATCATCATCAATAAGTGGAGCATCACAAGTTCGAAAAGTTAAAGACGTTCAAGGTTTACAAGAAAAGAGCAAATTTCATATTCAAGTAAAGCAACAAGACAAGGAGCAGAAATATACATACAAGTTGAAGACTTATTTACAAGAGCAAAGAAAATTAAAAGGTGAGAGTTATTGAAATTTATAATATCGAGACAATACAAGTTGTGAAGAATCAAGCGGTAAAGTACTTTTCCCACGACCATGGTTTGTTTTATTTTCACTTTGTTTTGTATTTTATTTCTCTTGTATTGACAACAACAAAAAAATGAAAAAAAATGGTATATATAAAATAATAAATATATATATATATATATATATATATAAATAAGACAAGATAAAATTTTATTATTGTTTTTATTTTTATTTATTCAATAAACAGTGGGGAGGGAGAAATATATAAGGAAGTCTCTAGCGACAAGGATTTAAGGAAAAAAGTGACAAATTGTCGAGGATCTATGAAGTTCAAGAATTTATCATTAATAGTTGAAGCCGAAGACGAAGACCGAGAAGATGAAGACGACGAGCCGAAGACGTTTTTATTGGATGATGTGAGAGTGGTGCTATCATCATTGTCGATCGGATGTGAAGGTAAGTGAGTAATCTCATCCTCTTAATAGTGGTTGATTTCATTTCTTAGAGATCGTCATAAAAAGATTTTTATTTCCCACGATTTTGTGGGGTCTCCAAAAATTATTCGAAAGGTTTCCTTCCCACCATTCAACGTGTCGCGGGATTTCTCTCTTCATTCCTACCTGCACACATGTGAGAACCATGAAAGTGCGTCTTTTGAGTGCAATTTCATAAAACCCTTTTTGGTGAGGCAGAAGTCAAGGTGAAATGCTTATTGATCGCTCTCGAACCTGAATTCTTTCATTATGGCATAGGTTGACCGGTTACACTTTCTTCGATTAATCGCACTTTGTATTTGAATTTTTTCTTGTAATTCTGACTTCTTGACACTAGATTGAGAATCTTTATGTCCTCCTAGCTCTTTGAATGCTTGCGACGCTGGAAAGCTTTGAAGTTGGGGTAGGTTTTGTGGGTATATCTCTAATAAACCCTCACGAGACTATAACTCGTCCACTAGGGACACCTAGGGGTTTAAAGGCTTGTTATACATGCTAAGTGTAACCGTATTCTCGACGAAATGGAGTTGTATGTTTTAGTTTAGTTTGCTCGAGGACTAGCAAAGTCTAAGTATGGGGGAATTTGATAGGTGTGGAAAACAACCTATTTATTATCTATTGTTTCTACTTTCTTTGATATTTTTCTTGTAAATTATGTATTTTATAAATAAAAAATGATTTATCAGGTACTTTGGAGTCATATGGAGTAAAAGAATAAGAAATCATCCAAAATTGAGTAAGAAGGGCAAAATTGTCATTTCACAGACGAACACTATTGGGAACCCATCCAAGGTTAAGGGGCAGGCAAATAAAAGTGTTAAAGGCACACATGTTTAAGAGGAAGGAAGTGGGGCTGCCAATCTAGGGTATTCCTAATCCTCTAAGTATGGGTGTAAATACCAAGGTTGTTTGGACAACAAGAAAATTCCAAAACCGAAAATATTCTCAAGATATGTAATAAAGTACTTAAATTCGGTTTTCCTATTCTCAATAAATGTTAACCAATATTTCTGAAAACTCTCATGGAAAAACTTCTATTATTAGTCTAGCACATTAACTAATAATATTTTCCAGAGGATATGTTTTAAATGCTGGTAATTAAAACATATATGATGAAAATCATAATTAAATGCTTTTCACTTTTTTGGACCAGGGATCACCTTGAGTATCAAGGAATATCTTTGAACAATAAATGATAAGAGTTATGTACATGTTCAAATATGTCAACATCTAGAAGTTTCTTAGCAAATCCTAATTCCAAGCTTCACACAAAACTTACAGAGATATGTGAATATTAGAAACTCGGTTTTGATTCTTGGGATCGGTTTTACCAACCTCACAATGTAAGTTGTGATCGGTTATATCATGTTTCCCAAACCAGGTTGTGACCGGTTACACCTTTCTTCCCAGAGGTAGCTTGTGATCGGTTACACCTTGCTTCCCAAAAGTAGCTTGTAATCGATTACAACTAACTTCCAATTCATCTTGTGACCGGTTATACCTTGGTTCCTAAAGTAACTTAAGGCCAGTTACAACTTGCATTCCAATATAGCTTGTGATCGGTTACAACTAGATTTACAATGAAGCTCATGAACGATTGCAACAAACTATATTATATAGGCTATGACTGGTTATACCATAAATCTCAACAAGTTAAGATAGATCCTACCAAATTCATCTTCCATTGGTCATCCAAAATATATTCGAAGAATAACAAGACTAATCATGATTTCCTTTCGATTATGAAACAAGTTCATAAATGTACTTCCTTTAAACAAATGTTATAAAATATTGTTTCCTATGATGAAATCATTCCTATATAATGCACATATAATCAAATAACTATATACAATAGATTATTAGGTGTCGTACTTACGAAGTTCCAAAAGATAAGCGTTCATACTTCGTAATATGTTTTCCTTGACACTTTGATCATACTATAATGACCAAGTCATATCACTAGAGTATTATATACAATATATACAGCTTCTCATGTTATGTTTTTAATATAGCACGACTTGAAAGATACGTTAGGAATGGAAACAAGATCAAGTCAATTTCCTAACCTCAGGTGGAAGGATGATGTCGTCGTTGTAGTAGTTACTTCTTCTCATTATTCAGGTCTTCGGAGTAATACTTGTATGTCTCAACATTCCTAGACTTTCTAGTCTAACCTAAACGAAGTTAACTCTAGTATTTAATCAAGCGACTCTAGATGAGTTTTGGTACTAAAATATGACAACTAATCTTGACATACCAATGCTTGGTGAGTTTAACCTAGCTATGCTCTAACAATCTCCCCCTTTGTCAATTTTAGTGACAAAACTCTTATTACATATATGGAGCTAAACGGATTACTAAATAACTCATTCTTCATACGCTTGATTCCAAGTTTCAACAGCACAATGACCTGCATATATTCAATAAATAAATGCCACTATTGACATTTGAATTACAAAAGCTTTTACTCCCCCTAAAGGAAAGCTAAGTAAATATTCAATCCGAACATCTTTGTTATTCCCCTTTTGTAGTCAGAAATACTACACAACATTATGATATGTTTCTCCCCCTTAGTCTATGCTTTGCACTTTCGTTAGATATAACGTTTAAGCACAATTGTCCTTTCCTAGTAATTAAAAATCACTTATTTACTCCATATATTTCTCCCCCTTTTTGTCACAAAATAACAAAGGTTCGAGCAAATAAAGGTCAAATCGAAAGGATCTTACAAATCTATAAGACTTGTACAACCTATAAGAGTTAAGCATGAAGGTTTCGCATGCCATTTTAGATAACCAATATTAAAACCGAAACTACAAAAGTAATTTAGTTTCAATATGTTATCAAGGAAATAATTTCCCGAAGCAATTTTCCATATAGTCCAACAAATTGACTAAGATACTTAATTCCACTGTTGAACCGATTGCGTATGTACAATCGCTTATTTTGGCAAGACCAAAATAAAGATCAGAATTAACTTTATTTTTCTCATCAGGCTCTAATTATTCAGAAAATAACTTAGACCTTTCCCTTTAGACAAGACAAACACTAGGTTAGTTAACTAGTTTTTCTTGTCAAGGCATTCGATTAGAATTGAATAACCGAATCCTCCAATTGATAAGTCTAACTAAGATAAGAATTAACTTAGTTTCTCTTATCCGGAATCATATGGACTAAACAAATGATCCCGTATTTTTGTTAAGACAAAAATAATAGATACAAACTAAAATAAATTAACTTGCAATTATTTTTTCTTAATCAGAAGCAACTGAAACAAATATAAACAGTACAGCACCGCAATTGCACCGAATTTCGTTAAGCAAAAACACTTGATACCCAACAATAAAGAAGATACCAAGTCATAAGCCAATAAATTGACACAGTTTTTCTTAACTGGAAACAATTAAATCATATAAACAACTCATACACAGCATAATGGAACATATCAATTGTACCTAAATTTTGTTAAGCAAAAGAAAAATATATGCAATATAAACAGGCTTTTCTTAAACAGGAAAAACGATTAACTAACAAATTAAATCGTTACCTCAATTTCCGCAGCCACTACTCCCCAGAAAGATATATCATTAAGCGCAAGTTCAAATAAGAACTCTCCCCAGTGTGTTGTCATCCTCTCGCAATAACAAAATCACCCTTTACTAGAGAAAGGTTGAATCAGTTTTAACTAATGCGTGCCAATAGCAAAAGTCTAAACCCGAAACACATATGTTATGCTAAACACAACTTATGTAAACATAAATTGATTCAACATATTGTGACTTTTCACATCTGAGTTCCAATCGGAACACCTTATGATCCTTTGATAAAGCCTACCAACATGGGCTAGAATTTATCCCCGCTAAATCAAAAAGCAACACAAACGATACAGGCATTTACCATATGAGATCAAATATTAAGGTTAATAAAAACCGAAATCAGACATCTCATAAAATCGAAATCACATAGCAAAAATATAGACATTCATTCACAGCTATGCAATCGGAAACTATCACATGAAACAAAAATTATAAAATAATAATTTTATTCATAATAAATATTGATAGTTTTATTCAAAATAGACCTTATACAAAATATCGAAATAAATCAACACATTGATGTCTATTTTCTTTTAGTATATGAAGTAAATTACTTCTTATTTTTGAGCGATTCCTGATACCCATTTTCCATTGTTGGCCCTTGATATCCTTCATCTTTCCAAAACTCTGTATCAATTTTCAAGATACCTTGTAGAGTTTCCAAATCATTGCGAGAAGCAAAGGCTATATGTCTTTGAATACAACTTAATTGTTTACCAAGACGCAAGATGAGTGATTTTGGATTATCAGTCTCTGGAGTATAAGAAGTCATGGTAAGCGATTGACCTTTGCTTTGTCCTCCAACCATTTGGTTTATGGTTCCCTTTGTAATCGCTTTAGTAAATTTCATATCTGTAAAATTATCACCTAAAGCAGTTTCACAAAGTTTAGTAATAAGGCAGGGATACCCGAGGTTTCGCTTTGAGACAGGATATGAGGAGCTTTCATAAGTCTTAATCATCTGATTTATGATTGTCCCACAGAGATCAAGTTTTTTGTCATCTTTTAAAAGAAAGTAGACGAACTCAGCAAACTCTCGTTCCAAGTCAGACTTGTCTCTTGTACTTGCATAGATGGATGCATTAGCAAGTTTTCCGAAAATTCTCAAATAAAGAGGTATATCTTTAGTTGGAAATCTCTCTTTTCCCAGTTAATCTTGCTTCCAGTGAGACGGGTTGAAATGGTATCGTGATCAATTTCAAATCTGGTAATCATATGATTACACTTCTTATTGTACTTGATAATATTTGAAATCACCTTCCGATCAACATAGAGAATATGGTATCCAACAAGAGTGACAAAAGAAAGCTTCTTATGATCGATATTGTGAATATTATCATAGAAGATTCTTACCACATTAGGTGAAAAAATTTCAAAATAAAAAAGTTTCCCCCAGCTTCGATCTTAAATAAACTTTACATAATCAGCATTTGAAACTTCCAAGACAAATCTCTTTTCAGCATTGAAGTCCATCCCTTTGAGAAGTTGATATTTGTCAAAACATGTGCTATCAACGAAGTCAGTAAGATCATGTTGATCCTTGATTATGTGAGGAAACCTGATCTTCTCAATCTGATTGTATGGAATGAGATAATTATCTGGATCATAAGTTTTGTCACTCAATTTCCTTTTTCCCATTTTTTCAAGTATAAAAGATATATGAAAAACCCTAGTTTCGGTTCCGAACAATTTCTCCAAAGATGTTTGTGAAGACAATGCACAAAAATCTTCTTTTATACGGAGTGAAGATATTTGGTTTCGGAAATAACTAGTTTTTGGAAATTGTTCAAAAATCGGAAGTCTTAGTAAATAAGGAAACACGGAACAAGGTCTTTCTTTTGGAAAATCGATTTTTCTTGGACCGGATCTTTACAATGGACTAATTCTATATTCACGTCCAAATATTTTTCTAACCAATTATTATCAAGGTTTGATAATTTCTTCAGAAACTCACTTAAGAATTTTCAAATGAAGATGGTAGAGACAAAGTTGATCATGACAAGATAATTATTAAGAATATATTTAGAATTATAAATCCAATGATGGTTAAAAAGATCACTTGCTTCATTAAATCAGTTGTGGGGTGTACGAAACAATCCTTTGTTAATAGAATTATTAACAGATAAATCATCCTTTACATAGTCACAAGGATTCCAAAATCGCAACCTGATTAGCGATACATTGGCAGTCTTAGATCTGAAAATGTACATATATATATTTGGGTAACAAATCCAAAATATATTTAAGATCCCAAAATTTTCAAAATCATAATAGTCATGGTTCGTACATAGAAAAATCTCAAGTGGAATCTTATGCATTTTCGAGATAAAACATGTCACATAGAAAATTGTTTCAGAGTTTGCTAAACTTGTTAGTATTCAAAACCATGAGATACAATTATGTGATAATCAAGAGATTATGTATGTCAGTGGAGACATGCACAGACATAATCCATATTCCTAACAAATTTAGGAATGAGAGTATTACATACTTCATTCGTATCTTCCACCATGAGTCTTTGAAGTTGTCAAATCTTATTACTACGTTAACTAAATCATCCATTAGATTCAAATCTTATAGGTTGGATCGCACCAAACACGGATTATTAGATCTTTTCGTGTTTGCCTGCTCTGATACCAATTGAAAAGACGAGGGTACCCAAATACACCACAATCTTTTAATTTATCCACCTATAAGTTCTCTATCGAATGTGATCATCTATGGACTAAGTCGAGACAATACAACAAATAGGTTCACACTTCGTGTGATCGTCCATGGATACGAGATCGAGACAATACAACAAGAAGATCACTTGTCTGATTGACTATGGACACAGGATCGAGACGATACTCAGACAAAGTGTGTAATTGATAATAGGTTCGGAAATAACCAAACTTTATAGGATCAATATCAAGTATTACGGAGTTAACGTACCTTGGTATTTTACTTAATTATAATAACAACTATAATGTGGAAAACAAAGTAAAAGACACAACAAGATTTTGTTAACGAGGAAACCGCAAATGCAGAAAAACCCCGGGACCTAGTCTAGTTTTGAATACTCTCAGAATTAATATACTATACAAAATCTAATACCAACTTCGTATAGTTGAGACCAAGCAAACTACCCCTAACTACTTAGTTCCCTCAGTATCCCTGCGCGTTCGACTTCTAGAGTCACGCACGTGAATATAAGTCCTTTGGATCGTATTCCAAACATCAAAGGAAGAATCTATTTGGTAACCACTCTAATCAATCTTGCTAAAGATATTTAATGATTCGTTGACAAAGGCTCTTATGTTTAATCTGATAAACTCCTTTGTCTGGTTAAATCAATCTAAATATTGATTATCGAAATAATCAAGTTTTAGATTCGCACTCAATCGATATAGATCTCAAAGAGAAACTATATAGAGTTGTCGATCTCAAGCAAATAATCAATCAAGTCTATCAAAGATAAACCGATTCTAGTTGGATCCCAGTCGATCAAGGTTTGTGCACTAAATCCACAAGATACGAAAACTAATAAGAAATCTTCTTTGTCTTCAAATCTTCTATTTCCTTCAAATACATGCACAAGAACACTTGAATCCTCTTGTGATCAATAACACACATAACGGAGTCTGTTAACAATGGATTATAACAAGATGTTTTTAGATCCGAAGATGGTTCTAAAGATCCCCTCGATACTTTGATCTAGTATGAGTGAATCTTATATCGGAAGAGAAGATTCTCAAGAATAAACAAACTAGGTGCAATCAAAGTTTCAACAACCGTTAGTCAATCAAATCAATAATCGAAAACTAATAACACTGTAATTATCTAGTTTCCCACCAACGGTACTCGTAAAGCTTCTTGATCCCACAGAAGTCTTTAAACGAGCGGTCATAAGATATTTCACCTAATTAGGATACTTTCCTTTCCGAATAGATGGCTCCACCAGAAACAACAAGAAATTAAGTTTTCCTGTCTTTTAGGATAGTTTGCAAGAAATGTAAACTCAAGTATTTATAGACCAAGGTTTTTTGGAAAATAATGAAATTCCAAAACCGAAAATATTCTCAAGATATGCAATAAAGTACCTAAATTCGGTTTTCCTATTCCCAATAAATGTTAACCAATATTTCCGAAAACTCTCATGGAAAAACTTCTATTATCAGTCTAGCACATTAACTAATAATATTTTTCCAGAGGATATGTTTAAATGCTGGTAATTAAAACATATATGATGAAAATCATAATTAAATGCTTTTCACTTTTTCGGACCAGGGATCACCTTGAGTATCAAGGAATATCTTTGAACAATAAATGATAAGATTTATGTACATGTTCAAATATGTCGACATCTATAAGTTTCTTAGCAAACCCTAATTCCAAGCTTTACACAAAACTTACAGAGATATGTGAATATTGGAAGCTCGGTTTTGCTTTTTGGGATCGGTTTTACCAACCTCACAATGTAAGTTGTGATAGGTTATACCATGTTTCCCAAACCAGGTTGTGACCGGTTACAACTTTCTTCCCAGAGGTAGCTTGTGATTGGTTACACCTTACTTCCTGAGTTAGCTTGTGATCGGTGTTAGAGCACTGCTCGGTCGAACTCGCAAGCGTTGCTATCTCAAGCTTGTTTGTCAATGTTAGTGATAAAAACTATAAGTCTTGATTTCTAGTCTATTTATAATGTCTCGGACTAGGATAGATTGTGTAGTTGAGCATTAGAATTCACGGCGTTCATCAATTGAATACGAAGAACTACTTAGGAGAGCTTGTGGAACTTCATCAACAAAAGGTATGTGGAGACTGAAACTCATCTATCACTTGGAAAGTCTATTTCTACTATATCTCTTATATTGAGACAAAAGTCGTATTACTATAGTTTTCGATTATACACATTTGAGATTTCGAGCTGAGTTTAACTCGCTTACATATTTCTCGAAATATGTGTTGGTAAGCTTTCGCTTCAACCAAGTTCATCTTATATTCTTGACGAAAGTCAAAAGTTGATCATGTGAAAATCACCGAGTAACATCTTACATGATTTGTGTGATATAATCATTTGGTGTAGACTTGGAATGTTTCGTTATGATTATTTCAATAACTTGAAAATTGCTTTGATGCTAATAGTGTGTGAAAACGGCTATTGTCATCCCCTAAGAATGTTTCAATGATTGAAATAAGAGTTTAAAACACTTAACCAACATTAGATTGTAAACATGTTGTGCACTCTTGCATATGTGTGATCCATGTCCGGGAACCATAATATGCATACCCGTATGCGTACCTGTTGGTTTAAGAAGTCAGGGAACCTAAGTGCGTGTACCCGTACGCATACTGGCGAAAACCAAACTTGGTCCGGCTATTTCAAGTATGCGTACCCGTTTGCATACTTGAATGGTTAAAGTTCTAAAATCGGTTGAGACATGACCAAATACATTTATATAATAAGGAATGCATTCTTTGCAAACCGTGGCTATAATGTTCATGAATTGATTCGAGTGAATCAAACCGATTTTGCTTCAATTGTGTTCTTGTATACTTCTATGAGAATATAGCAATTGAACAACTCTTTAACCAGTTTCATTTGAGTCATTTGAACTAGTTATGGTTAAGAAGAATAAGGTTGATATGAGAGTGTTCATATGGCTAACCTCGGTTAACTACTGTTGAGTCAACATAGTGTACACGTTTAGGTACGGTTACATAAACCTAAATGAGGGTACATTTCATTTGTGTATAACAAGCTAAGTTCGATCTAACGGTTGAAAGATATTAGCTTGTATCTAATCAGGTTTTCATCTAACGGTGAATATTGAATGCTTTTCCACCTATAAGTCCTTTATCCGAAATTGATTTTCTATGGACTGAGTCGAGACAATACAACTAACCGGTTCACACTTCGTGTGATCGTCTATGGATACGAGATCGAGACAATATGACAACAAGATAACTTGTGTGATTGACTATGGATACAAGATCGAGACAATACAACAACGAAGTATGTTTACTTGATAATAGGTTCGGACTTAACCAAACACTATAGGATTGCTATCAAGTAGATAGGAATTAACGTTTGTGTATTTTACTTCTAATTATAATAAAACAATAATAATTGCGGAAATAGAAAATTAAAAGACACGGCAAGATTTTGTTAACGAGGAAACCGCAAATGCAGAAAAACTCCGGGACCTAGTCCAGAATTGAATACTCTCAGAATTAAGCCGCTATACAAAATCAAACCAACTTAATATAGTTGAGACCAAGCAACTAAACCTATAGTTCACCTAGTTCCCTCAGTATCCCTGCGCCTCCAACTTGCAATAAGTCACGCCCTTGGAACAATTCCTTTGGTTCGTATTCCAAACAGTAAACGAACAACAAATCTGTTCGGTAACAACTCTTTTCGAACAACGTGATATGAGTTTGACAACAGGCTCTTCCGTTTATCCCAATAAACTCCTTTGTCAGGTTTTTAGATCTATCCAATAACAACTACCAAAGTAATTGTTTAGATATTGCAATCAATACATTGAATCACAAAGAATTGTATTGATGCCGATCTACTTAACTAATCAATCCAATATATCACAAAGATAAACCGATTATAGTTGGATCCCTTTCCAGCCGAAACAAGTTTTGTGCACACCAAAGATTATGAACCAAAATATCTTCTTTGTCTTCAAATCTTCTTTGATCTTCAATAAACACCCGCAAACAAACAACTTGAATCTCTTGTGATCAATCACACACAGAACGGAGTCTGTTAACAATGGATTATCACAAGACGTCTTTAGATCTACAAACAGTCTAAAGATCTCCCGTCGAAACTTTGATATAGTTTAAGTGAATCTTATATCAGAAGAGAAGATTCTCAAGCATAAACAAACTAGGTGCAATCAAACTTAAACAACCGTTAGTCAATCAAATCAATCGAAAACTAATAATAAAATGCAATTATCTAGTTTCCCACCAACGGTACTAATAGAGCTTCTCTATCCCAAAGAAGTCTTTAAACCAAGCGGCCGTAAGAGATTTCGCCTAATTAGGTTACTTTCCTCTCCGAATAGGCGGCTCCACCAGTAACAACACAACTAGATAGTTTTGCTGGCTCTGAGGATTAGTTTGCTAGAAATGCAAACTTCAGTATTTATAGACAAGGAAGTTTGGACACCAAAGAATTTCCAAAACCGAAAATATTCTCAAGATATTATGAAATATATTTCCAAATCGGTTTTCATAATTCCTGGAAATGCTCTGTCCAAATATTGACCGAAATCTCAGTAGAAATTCTCCAACTAGTAAATGCACATTGCTAATTTTATTTTCTAAAGATATGCATTTTAATTGCTGGAAATTAAAAGAATATAACTAAAAACCTTAATTAAAAGATTCTCAATTTATTTCGATCCAGGATTCTCCTTGTTTTGGGGAAAAACTGATTCTGCTGGAAATGGTAAATTTGGGTGTGCCACCGAGAAACGAATCTAAACCCTAAACAAATGCACTACACGGGAGTACTTTAAATTCGAGAGATCAATCTGTACAATTCTGGCCTAAACCAAGAAATGACCGTTCAAGACTTGCTTCGGTCACATAGTGAAGGAGAAGGGTTGATCTTAGGGAGGGAAGAGAAGAAGGTGTTGAGATCAAAAATATTGAATTTTGAAGGTGTGTGGCTGTTTAATGACTTGTATCAGAATATGGAACTGGCTTGTGGAATGTAAGCTATCAGTTCTTGGTGTTTTTCTGGATACTTGTGTTGATAACACTTGTCCTCCTTGTCAAAATAGGTCGAAAACCTATTTATACAAGTCATGATTGAGCCCCTGATCTCGTAGGAATTGGAGACAGTTAAGTAGTGGAGAAGTGGAGTCGTGTAAAAAGTGGTGACCATCATGTTTCCATCACGAGGGAAGACTGGTCAGCCTCACACCCACTATTCACTTACTGCTCATTAACCGTTCGCCCTTTCCTGA